>CM036539.1:6296413-6301413 GCA_020745685.1 Tautogolabrus adspersus
GCACACACACACACACACACACACACACACGTGCACACACACACACACACACACACACACACACACGCACACGCACACACACACACACACACACACACACGGCCACACACAGGGTTGTTTAGTGCATGACAGTGTGATAGATGATGAGAAATGAAGGACACAGACCCTGTTCTTTTCTGCTGGCTGTCTGTCTGTGTGTCATCAGTCCCAGATTTTAGAAACCACAGGGTCCTAAAAAATAAACAATTTGGGGTTCATTGGTCGGGCGTCAACTTAGGAAGGATGACAACGATCTCCCTAAAGCCTTGCTGGGAAAGTGAGTTGGTCTCATGCGATTAAATACATGTGGGACAATAAATGTGTGAGTCTGAATTGGCATACATAAGACATACTAATTTCTTCACAGTTACAATTCAACAAACTAAATGCAATTTAAGGTCTTTCATTACAATAATTGAAAAATGTTTTTTTCATGTAGTTTTGGAAAATCAAGTACCATTTATCTTTTCTGTGATCTTCTGCAACAAATAAAACACACCTTTCCCTTCTGAGGCTTTTAGGGAAATTTGACAAAACTGAATCAGTCATTCAATACTTCAATAATATCAAATCAAATCAAAAATCAGATTAGAATTACCTTCAAACTGATCATGCACTAAACCTATAATTGAAAACGCACAAGTACTAATTGAATTTACAATAATAATAAAGCACACAACCACACATCACACAACCCTAAGCCATGCCAAGTGCTAAGCAAAGAAAAACCTGCAGAAGATATGAGCTGAGACTTTATTTGAATTTAGGGACAATTCTTGTAATGTGCCATCAATTTTCAATAATAAAGCATCTGTTGAGTTTTCTCTTTATTAAGTTTGACATTTATAATTCTAAATGATGTTCTGATTTGAATCTACAAACACTGTCTGCAACTTTTCAGTTAGTTACATCTAGCGTTGCAGAGCCAGCCCACAAACGTGTATTTTCTCTTTGCTCACTGTGATCTGTTGAGAGAGGAATCGTTTCAAAAAGGATGATGGATGTGGTCAAGTGTGCAACACGTGAACGTAAAACAACTATGAGGCTGGCTCGGCAAGGCTAAAGACAGGTCTAAAGTCGGAGCTGATTTGTCCACTTTGAGGTGGCAGAGCACAATCAGATTTCAATGTACAAAAACCTTCACAGGACCCTCTCACCTCCAAATCCTCCCTGTGTGACCGGTCTCTGTCTTCAAAGTCTCTGGTTCTGCGTCGAGCCTCTTCAAACGCTGCCTGGGCCAAAGCATCTTCATGCTGAACGCAAACACACACACACACACACACACACAGACATACGCACACGCACGCACACACACACACACACACACACACACACACACACACACACACACACACACACACACACACACACACACACACACACACACGCACACACACACACACAAACACACACACACATACACACACATACACATTGACAGACTTAAGTCTTTTATGATAAAGAAATCCTTATGCAGAAATTGTTAACATTGCAGAGTAGATATTTGAGTGTGCCTACATTTTAAGTGCTGCAATGCTTCAGATGGACAGTTTGCAGAACGTAAGTATTTTCATGCTGACAAACCAGAAAAATCATCTTTTTCATTCCACACACTCCACCCTCTTCTTCTCAAAGTTTAGTGATGCTAGAGAAGACTTGCACCACTAACATCAAATGAGATGAGAAGCAGGCTAAATAAAGTGGCCTGTAGCGCTCCCTTCTCTCTTACCTAACACCCCCAGAGTTTTTTTTTTTCAATTTCAGATTTATAGTCTTTCACTGCAACTGACTCAGGCGACATCACTTTGCAGCTCCTTCTGGAGCCAAACTGAACCAGACACTTTTTTCCATGTATGTAGTATAGTCAGTACTTTTTGCATTACCTGCGCCCTCTCATCATCATACTCCAGGAATCCCATCCCATCCAGCCTCTGAAGGTCAATCCAGCCCCTCCAGATCACACACACCCCGTTCAGGATCATAGGGGCCTTTAAATGGACCTGCAAAGAGGGAGAGAGAGAGAGGGCGAGAGAGATAAGTGTCAGCAACAGTTTTGTTTTTCATTTTAACAACATCACTGCAGCTCTGTTATCTATTTTAAGTAAAGCAATGAATTTGCAACTTTGCATTTGTGTGAGGATTCATTTTCTGTAAATTGTTCTTCACAAGTGAAGTTATAAGCCCCTCTGATGTACTCTCAATCAAAGTTGTTGGCCTAATTCATCAGGGGGCTACGCTAAAAAGTATCATGATTAAAAAACAACAATTACTATCAAAATCAAACTCTTCTCCAGAACCAAATCAGATGAATTCTCTCTTTCTCATGACTTTGTAACAAACGCCTCAGGAAGGAGCAGCAGATTAATTTGACCCACAGTTACATTTAAAACGGCGGTTCTTAAATCAGAAACTATCAGCTGTTTCTCAAGAACAATAACAAGCTCTGTGTTCGGGAGATGGAGGCGTCGTCCTCTGCCCCATTTTTAATGCTGTGAAATAAAACAAAACCACCAAGTACGTCAAAACCTCTCTGCTAGAATAGTAAATCACACGCTCACATTGATGAACATTTACACTTGCATGCATGTGTGCTAGGGTTGTCACGCTACCAGAATTTTAATAGATTCGATACTAGAACAAAATCAGAAATGTTTTGGTATCTGTTTTGAAACCATGGCAAGAAAAATAGAAGTCCTAGCCACCAAATATTGGGAAATGTCTTTTTTTATGACCAAAAATGACAAGGCACCTCCTGCTCACTGTCTAAATTGCACAAAATTTACACTGGCAACTTTGTGGTTGCTAATGTTTTTGTGCAAATTAGACAGTGTCACCTCTTCTACTCTCCGCCTGTTTGAAAGAGATATTACCGGCTTATAAACCTTACAGATTGGCAGTTCTGCAACAACGCCGTAAAAGAGTAATGTCGTCATTAAGTCTTTGTAACAATGAATCTGCGACACAATATTGGTGTCCCAGTATGTGAAGCACATTTCATAACAGAGTTGCGGAAGTGCGAGTGACACGGCACAGCGGGATCTTCACATACATACATACACACACGCGCACGCACGCACGCACGCACGCACACGCACACACACACACACACACACACACACACACACACACACACACACACACACACACACACACACACAGCTGTTCCGCCTTGCCGTCTCCAACACACCACCACATCTCCATCATGCCTCTGTCATAACCTCGGATGGCAGATCAGGGACGTAGCGACTTCGCCCCATCATTCCAAATCCATGGTTACACCTTGCACGCAAGGAGTAACATGGGTGTAAATATCCCACCTTCAGATAGCAGTGTGTAAGAGCCAAAAGACGTAACTTTAACACTAAAAGAACTTAGGAAATGTCAGTATTTGCCAACCTGTGAATCTGACTGGACCAACGCTGCTCTCTCTCTCTTTTGCTCACAACTCCGGGTCAATTTTATGACTGAAGATCTGTGTGGGTTTTAAAAGCTTCTGTACTTTTCAATACTTTTGATCGTTAATGAAAACCGAGATTGTATCATTTCAAACATACAACCTCTATGTGTACAATCAGTTTAGTGAGTCAAGATCCATGTGTGCAAATGTATTTTGTGCATGCTTATGTGAGTGTGAGTGTGTGTTTGCTACTGCTGTCATGGTAAATTAATCATTTCTATTGGACTAGGTACAAAGTCATCCAAAGTAAACATTTAATGCCTTAAACGATTTTCTCCTTCAAATTGGTGTGGTGTCTGTGTGTGTAAATTTTTATGGCCGTTGCCCAGGGTCTGTGACTTGTTCAATGGCTGTATTCAAACATGCAGCTAAAATATGAGTTTGTGGCCTTTATTTTTAGTGATTATAATTTAAGCCTTAAGCGCTGTCAGCACCTTTTTTATGTTATCTACTTTTTATAAATAAATGTTCCTTCACTCTGCATGTGTCTTCAGTTAAGCCTGATATTAACAGATAACTTAAAAACAACATTTGTAGGGGAACACAAACCCACACTTCATAATCTGTAGTCCTTGACTTTAAATAGAGTTTATTTTGTTTTCTGTTCCAGCATGGGGGAAGAAGGAGCAGTGAAGGGAGGCGGGGGGCTAAGAGATCTTATTTTCTTACTTGATTAACCCCTCACTCTCCCTCATGAACACTGTGCAGCTCACTAAGAGTCTGCAGCGTCAGACACACATTCATATACTCTGCTTATATTACATGTCTATGGCTCAGTGCCAGAAGGGCAGCAATGTAGCGCCAAATATGTGTGTGTGTCTGTGTGTATTTTCATGAGGCGAGGGAAGGTGTACATGTGTAGGATCACAGGAGAATCTCTGTGTTTAGATTTAGCAGGCTGTAGTAGCTGCTGTAGGTCAATCCAAGCTGAACTTAACGGTTCCTCAACCGGCAGCAAACGTCACTTGTGTTTTGTACCCTCATGTATGTGCATTGGCCTTCGGAGTCATATGTATACCCAATGGTTATCCCAAACTGATAAGGACATTTTACTTGATGCATTTTAAAGCAGGTAGATTCAACATTTTAATAGCATGAATTGAATACCCTACTGACTGTGATAGAGGTCAACCATATTGACAAACTCTCAGATAGATACTCTACAGTTTCCCTCATCCCCAACATCTGAGCATCTTTCAGCTGTTTTCACAGATGCACTCCTGACAATGTCTTGAAAATTTGAGCCAGACTGCTCACGGGGGGGGGGGGGGGTAGGGGGGGGGTGGAAGATGCAAGACCTCAAAAGAAAGACGCGGTAGTGGCAGATAAAGCAACAGAGTCCCGTAACGACGCTGTAATTGAGAATATTTGCCTTCAAATCAATGCAATTTGGAATTTGACAGAAACATGATATCAACAAAAGAGCGGGGAGGAACACACTGGCGTACAGGGTATAAATGTCACCACCCCCTCCCTCTTGCCAGCATGGAATTTTTCGGAATAT
>CM036539.1:6306413-6316413 GCA_020745685.1 Tautogolabrus adspersus
TGCATTTGACATTCAGACTGTGTGCGTGTGTGAGTGTGTGTGTGTGAGTGTGTGTGTGTGTAGATTATTTAGATAAAAGATGAAATATAGTGACTGTCTGGAAAGCTTCATGTTTTTGTGTTGCTTACACAATACATGTATGTGTGTATATGTGTGTGTGTGTGTGTGTGTGTTTCTGAGTCAGCAGCCACTCATAAACAACTCACTCTTAATTTCTGTTCGTTCTTTCTTTTGCTTTCTTTCTTTTACTTGTGACTTCTTGCATTGTTCCTCCCTTCGATCTTTGTATATTATCAGATTCAACAAGATCACTCATCATCAACATGTTAGCCTGTCGCAGATAAGAAAGTTAAGCGTTTTGAACCAAGTAGTTAATTTAACTTCAAAAAAAGAAAAAGGAAATATGCATGAGTATAGCTGCCAGGACAGCATGACACTGAAGTTCATATCACATGAATCATTCCTGATTCACACTCTTTCTCCACAACACACTGACACAGCCACCCTTTCACAGCCAGCAACAATGAGTTTATAACTCCAGTGAACATGACTCCTGTACAGAGGTCTTTTTGTCATCTGTGACTGGTTGGAAGATACTGTACGGTTGAATAAAAAGGAAAAGTCTGGAAAGTAAAAAGAGATAAAGAAAAAGAGAATGAGGGAGAATCTAGTCATCTCCAAATCGTAAGCCCTTGTTATGATATCCACTTAAATAAGACAATTTCAACAGCACAAGAGAAATACAGAGGGCTCAATTTCAAGAGGCAAAAAGATATCAGTAACTTGAATTACGTTTTTAGCAGGTTATGATTTGGCGACACCTCCGCTATTCTGAAGCCTCCTATCTCCTCCAGCAACACACCTCCAACCCCTCTCCACTCGCGTTTGCACAAAGGAGTTATCAATTAGAACGCACCATAATTAAGCACCATTAAGCGCAAGCAGCGGACAAAATTGTCCTTTGCTCGAGCTGCACTTGCCCGTGGCCTGCATTGTTGTGTTAGCAGGCTAATGTTAGCACACTTTGGTTAGCTCGTAGCTTCATATTGCACATACATTGACACGGAATGACCGAGATCTAAAGACCCTTACATGATATTGACATAAGCAGTGAGTAGGCTATGTTATTCTTCTTTTCTCTAGTCCTTGACTAACCAGCTTTATACGCAAGGCCGTCCTGTCCATGTAAACATGATGTAAACACGGCTCCGACAATAACACAGCCAGCAGGACTCACGCTTCTCACTCATGTTGACAGTCATGACTCAGAGACATTTACAGAGGATATACGATAGATAGATAGATAGATAGATAGATAGATAGATAGATAGATAGATAGATAGATAGATAGATAGATAGATAGATAGATAGATAGATAGATAGATAGATAGATAGATAGATAGATAGATAGATAGATAGATAGATAGATAGATAGATAGATACTTTATTGATCCCGAGGGAAATTCAAGGCATCCAGTAGCAGTATACAAACAAGCAAGACACATAGCAATTGTTACATAAACATCCGCTGTCCCCCCTCCCATACATATATTACCCGACAACAGAGATTTAAGGAGCCCCTATATATAAGAATACAAAATTAAAATTAAAATTAAACCTGTGCAATTGAAAATAGACCTATACAACTTATATAATGAAATGTACAAAAGCTGTGCAGGAATAGAGGGACGGAGCTACTGGATATGCGGCCACTCGCGTCGGCGCAGGAAGTGATTACTTGATTTCTGCTGTATTTATGGTTTGAATGTTCACACTTTGTTTATTCTCATACTGTGTGATATCGCTTCTCCATGCAAGCTCACTCCTTTTGTGTATTCATCAGCTGTTCACATCTGTCCAATAGCCCTGCTCCACTCCCTCATCGTTATCCTATCATATTGCTGCGGTCTTTTTTAAATATGGCTTTCTCTTCCCCTAGTTCATTCATGACATCCTTACGAGCAACCCCCCCCCCCCCCATCACCACCAAGCCTTCACAATTCCATCAGCCTCAGATCACATCATCAGCCACCATTGGTCAACCTCAGTCTTCGCAGTTTGGTCAGCCTCTTCATCCCTTCATCCTCAGACATACCGTCTTCAGCCTTTCAGATCAACCTCATCAGCCTCAGATGACATCATCAACCATCTTCTCATCAACCCCAGTCTTCACAGTTCAATCAACTTCTTCATCACATACGCCCAGACGACATCATCAGCTAACACCTCCACCACCAGAGTCTGGACTCCATGGGGGGGGGGGGGGGGGGGGGGGGGGGGGGGGGGGGGGTAGATCTTGCTGCCGCTCAGGGCAGACATCTTTAATCAGCCTGTCTCCCTGTAGAGTTCAAGCGCCAAAGATTCTCTGACAATCATTCAATATCACATCATCATTTAAAATAAATATTTATCTTTGAATCCTTGTCTCTCCTGATTGTAATATTTCTTTGTATAAGAACTTTCACTCTTCTTCTTCTCTGCCTCTATCGGTGCCTTTGTGTGGTTTACCCCTACCATGGCACACCTGCATGTGCAATTACTTCATCAATGGTCTTAGAGTTTGCACAGAACCTTTAAGAAACAGAACAGAACCTAAATCATAAAAAGCAGCATGTTGCAAAGACAAAAAAGTATCAAAGAAAAATTAAAAGAGAACTTCTTCGTAACCCACTTTTTTTTTTACAATAACCAAGATCATTTTTTCTGAAGAAACAATGCTGAAAAAAGCAAAGAGAGAAGTTACAAAATGAGCGACAAAGAGAGTGATACGAGAGAAATAGACAAATGAAAAGCAAAAGATAGAAAGGGAGGAAAGAGAGAGAGCGAAACTAAAGCTGTAATCATTGTGTGCATTTGTGTGTGTGTGTGTGTGTGTGTGTGTGTGTGTGTGTGTGTGTGTGTGTGTGTGTGTGTTTCAGGTGTAACAGCAGCAGGTGGAGATAAAGCACGTTACTGGCCTTCTGTTCCTAATCCCACTCTGAATACAACGTCTACTGACCAATTGTCTGAAACACACACACACACACACACACACACACACACACACACACACACACACACACACACACACACACACACACACACACACACACACACACACACACACACACACACACACAAAAACACACCACCTGCCAAACCAACAGCAGTATAATAGCATGGTACTCTCCGTATGCATGATCACTCTCTCTCATTCTTCTACTTTCCCACCCTGTTATTACAGAGGCTGAGAAACAGCATGGAAGTCACACAAACATCACATGACAATTGGAAACAGCCAGCCGAAGCATCAAGGTCATACGTGCTGTTGTTGTAAAGGCTTTGTGTTCCTAAGGAGTAGGAGCCAGGAGTAAGAGAACAGTAACCACACGCAATGATCACAAGCTGACCTTCCACGACTTTGCATCAGAATCAGAAATATTTTTTATTGCAGAGTACATTAGAAGGAAATTGACTTGATGATTTGGTGCAAAAACAATTAGCAGATGACTAAATCAAAAATAGTAAGAACATAAAAAAATTAGATCAAATATAAGAAGAAATTAAAAATATATATAATAGAGTATAACAAATATAAAAACACAAAATGTATAAAATTCCAGCATGTATGTATTTTTCAGGGATGTCTTTGGAATTGGACACAAATAGGAAACCCCCCACACACACACAAACACACATTTTAAATGACATTTAGGCTACAACAATGTGAACGGAAATAAAATCTCTGTGCTCGTAGCACCTGTTCTCATCATTTTTCATACATAGAAACCTCTGTTTCACCAACCTTTCATCAATGCAGGATCATGCTTTATAAACACGTAGTTTTCTGAGCTGTCAGCTGGTGGTTAACAGCGTATCAAACTTCAAAGAAGGCCTTCTTGCACAAACAGTTAACATTGCTCACTGCTGTAAACTTTAAAACTGTTTGAGTTCAAGCTCAACACAAACATCAGCATGGACACATGGAGATGAGACATATTATCACACATTTTAGCCTGTAGATATACTGAAATTCTCCTTCTTTCAATAAACAGCTCATAACCCCCTTTTTAAAATGGCTTTTGAAGGTCACACATGATTCTCGTGGGTCACCTCTTCAGGTAGAAAAATCCCAAAAAACAGATTTATCTAATCTCTGATTTCTCTTTAGACATTAAGAAGCTTTTCCTTCAGACTGGACTCATTGAAGGCAAACTAATTGCAATGAGGCACCACGGCTCACCTTTCAGTTATTTTATGTTATCATGAAAGAAAACAAAATCTTTTGTCAGGTCAAATGTTTTTTTCTTTCTGAAAAGCGAGTGTTCAATGGTTCACTGGCAGTTTGTATTGAACTGGCCCTGGCCCCTGCCTAAGCCTCTAACCGCCTGCAGAGATATAATGTGCACCATGGCTATGCAAAGTCCTCTTTGTGCACATCAGAGAGCCAAAAACCACTGTTTGTTTCTATGGCGTGCATAGGCATGGAAATATCATGCAAATCCACAAACAGGCTTGCAGATCAATTTACAAAAAAACAGGACCAGAAAAGGACAAGAAAGGAGAGACTATTACAAAGGATCATATCAACTTTAAATATGCACAAAAATAAAAAAAATACCAAACTGGGATACTGGCAAATAAGCAACAATTACCCATATTGTATCATTTCATATTCTGATGTTGTGCCTTCACTACAGTTGTTTGGTTAAGTCTATCTTTGTGCCTGCATCCAGAAAAGTTGGGGAATTAAATTAATATAATGTGATGAAAGACCATAATAGTGTTTGTATGGCTTCACCATAAAAAACCTTTTTATATTTCACATAGTAATGAAATCATTCATTGTTACTCATAGATATTAGTGAAGCAGATTTGTTGCTTGATGACCTTAATAAATGAAAACTCAAAACATACTGACAAACATTATGTCCTAATATGTTTATGTAGTACACATCTGCTTAAGAAGAAACAGACTGGAGTCTATGAACATTTGTGTGTGTGTTACATTTTACCACCGCAAAAACACCAAGGGGAGTTTTTAAGTTGTTAATGATAAGTTCAACTTTTTTTTTATTAAATGGGAGATGTGCACCCAAAGGTCGAATCATGTTAAAATGCTTTGGAAGATATTCAGACACTTTAGCTGTTTTCACAAATGCACAAAACCTCTAAAATTGTCCCCCACAAATCAGGGTGTGCTGCATGCGTCTGACCTGTTATTGCTATCTGTACCTAAGGTCCGCACAGAATTAGGTCAGATGGCCTTTGGGTATTCCGCCCCCTCTTCCTGGAACACACTACAGGCCGACTTGCGGCTGAGAGATCCGTTCACTCTAGTGGAATTTAAAGCTATGCTGAAAGACCACGAATCTAAATCAATCGGGAGTTGTCTATGTTAATAGCCTTGCATTGGACACTTGACTTGACTTTTAATGTGTTTGTATGATATTGTTGTGTGTATTGGCCATGCATCTACTTGTGTTTTGATGTCTGTTACTTCAATGTTTTTATTATTGCCACTGATGTACCCAGGTCTCTCTTGAAAAAGAGATTACAAAATCTCAATGAGACTACCTGGTAAAATAAAGGTAAAATAAAAATAAATAAATAAAATAAATGTGTGAGAGCGAACGGCCAGATATTTCACACAGACTTTTTATTGCCAGTCCCATAGTCCCATCCATTTTTGGCCTGAAGTCGGATTGAGCTGATGTGTGAACACAGCAGGATATATCCATGTAAATTCACAGCAAGCTAGTTGGCGGCGCTGAAGATGTTTAAATCACATGACTGGCACGATGGTCGTGCACATAAAGAAGCACTTTCATACATTTTTCCACTCGCCAGTATTTCCTAATCCGCAGCGGTTACTTTAAATAAGTGCAATAACACGTAGCATTGATAAAAGAGATAAAAGAGGTTAAAAAAACTTGATCATAGTGTTGGAATCTGTCGCTTTGTCTGCCGTCTTGGATTTCCGCAGCATATTTTAGGTCCTGAATATTATCCTGAATCTTGCCCCCTTAACAGGAAGATTTCAGGGGAAGGCTGTCCATGAATTTTCTAGAAATTATTAGAGTGCATGTGGGGAAACAGCCTCTGAGTGAGGCCATCAAGTTCCCTCACAGGTACAAATTCTGGTGAATGGTGTTGCATTCTTCAGTCCAGCTCAGCAGTCAGTTACTGGAAGAGAAGGACTAAGAATAGAGAGATGGAGCTGACACACACATGTTGGATTTCACACCAGGCTGGCCTCTGTCTGCAGTTTTCTACCCAAAACATGTCTTTTTATCATCCAAATACACTCGAATGCTCTTTCTGCATGTACCTTGTATACATGGCTGCATGTAGAAACAGATTCACTGAAGCACAAAGACACAATGCCGGCATAAAACACTGAGACACATACAAAGAGCATTTAAACAGAGGACCTGGTCTATGCATGTGCTGCAAAGGATCATGGTAGTAGGTGTGGTCATTGATCTAAGGCCTGGAACAGGAAATATGAAACCATGTGGGAGGAGACGGTAATACTACTGTGTGTGTGTGTGTGTGTGTGTGTGTGTGTGTGTGTGTGTGTGTGTGTGTGTGTGTGTGTGTATGTGTGTTTTAAAGGAAGAGTTTTTGTGGTGCATTAAGGCCACTTAAACATAAAGACTCCAGCTGTCTTTGAGAATGAAAACAATGTTTACTTATTCTGATTTAAATTCTCCAAGCTTCATTAAATATATTAAACAATCAATCAGGACATATGAAATGTAAAACTCAACTGCATACACACTTCTACACACAAAGAACAAGCACACATTGCTGGATGCAGAGCAGCAGTAGCAGAGGGAACCAATTAGTGGTCTCGCTTTGATGATGTCACTGACAAGTCACGCACTGGTGGCACAGCTTCCGTTCAGAGGGAAACATAATACCGCACACTGTGCACGCGGCCCACACACACACACACACACACACACACACACACACACACACACACACACACACACACACACACACAAAACACACATGATGTTGATGTGCATGACAAAGAGGAGTATCCTGGAGGCTTAAGGCTGATGACTTAATTAGAGGGCAACAGAGGTGTCAGATGAGAAAAAAATTTTAAGGGGTTCGTGTGTGTGTGTGTGTGTGTGTGTGTGTGTGTGTGTGTGTGTGTGTGTGTGTGTGTGTGTGTGTGTGTGTGTGTGTGGGGGGGGGGGCACTGTCATCTGAAAAAAAAATCAAAATCCCCTCATTCATTAACCAAGCCAGCATTCCTCCGATGATTTTTTTTTAAAGAAGTCCATGGCCACTGAAAAGACATTCAAAAGCGGTTGACATTGAACATTTCTTCAACGAGGAAATTGATTCAATTTCTATCTTTGGACCAGATTTTGCCAAAAATTATGGGATGAATCTCAAAAGATTCATCACTTATCAAAAGCAGCTTTCAAGAACTATCTCATATATAGGGGTTAAAATGATTGTATTATTGAGCAGTGCATCAGTTGCCAACAAAATGTAAGTGTTGGAAAAAAAGGTTTTGTCCTTAACGACTTTTAAACAGTGGCCAAAGATGTCTATTGAAAACTTTTTAATGGAAGCAATCTGGCTGGGAAGGTCTTGGACAGATGAACCTGATTTCACTTGATTTTTCGTCACATTCAATGTTGTAATCACGGCAAGTTGTCAGGAGAACTGGCAATGGGGCACAATTGCAGGCTGGGGGGGGGGGTATCTCAAAGTTATCACTGAAATTGCAAGTGATTCGTATGAAACGGGAAATCCTAAGAATTATAAAGCATACAAAAAACTAATCAAGCTCACATCATCAAACCCTTTGGAAAGGAAACTATACCATCGGTTCCTGACACTAAGTACAATGGTTGCCTGGGGCGCCAGATGGCAAACTGTTTTGCGCGCCAATGTATATGATGTCTTCCTCTCGAGTGGTCGGGTTCGAATCTGACCTCGGCCCTTTGCTGCATGTCATTCCCTAATCTCTCTTTCCAACATTTCCGGTCTCCCTTTAGCTGTCCTGTTTTAACAAAGGTAAAAAGCCCCCCCCCCCCCGGTTTCTGGCCTTGGAAAGAAGAAGTTAACAACCCACGACCCACTTAGTTAGCATTGAACTCTGGTACCCAAGAGTATTAGCTTCCCACACCTGGTCTTAATCTAGGCCAATCAGCCACACAAACCTGACTCTGCACTGAGTTGAGTCACTCACCAACCTCAGTGATTAGAAAGAGTGAGTGCCCTCACACAAGTGCTCACAGGGATCTTTCTTACAGAGAGACTGCTTTGGTTATTATGTCTCAAGACCTTGTTGATGACAGAACATAGCACATAGAACCACATTTATGATTCTTTTCAATATTTTTTTTTGAAATAATGTCTTTGTGTAGATCAGATTTAACCCAACACAAGTCTTGGAGAAATTCATGTAAATATAGAATTTCTGGCCTCCTTTCAATGCTAACATAAAGAAGTTATTCAAATTAAAAGAGAAAACGTTGTTTTCAGACATGAAGTTTTAGAAGCGTAGTGGTTAGTGCACACCCCATGTACGGAGGCTATAGTCCTCCAAGCGGATGGCCTGGGTTCGAATCCAACCTGTGGCATCTTTCCCGCATGTCTTGCCCCACTCTCTCTTTCCCAGATTTCCGACTCTGTCTATCCACTGCCTTATCTCTAAATAAAGACTTAAAAAGGCCCAAAATAAACCTTTAAAAAATAAAGGAACATGCCTGTAAGTGAAAATCATATAAAGCTTTAATAATGCACCACTCGTTTAATGGTGAACCTTAAACAGAACAGGACAAATACACAGCTGAACTATTTTGTTGACATCATATTCATTCATGATACTTTTTCACACCTTTCTGAACTAGATGTTTAAAAAGACTGGGCTGGTGCTTCAGCTGTGAACAGTCAGCACATCATAATCTGCTATACTCTGCAAACCAGAACATCTTGCACCTATTGTACTGCTCACTCTGGCTCTAGCATTGATTGTCTTGGAAGTACTAACCTTCTTCAAACAATGGCACTGCACAGCTTTTGTGCAACCTGTTGTGCCAGATTAGGGCAAAGAATATTAGAATTAGTTATATAATGGAGAACCCAAGAGATTTTTAGGTGGCTGGGTCATATTTTTCACAATACACGCATGTAAGTATTCAGTTTTCTTAATGACTATCCCATTTTGCCTTGTTTTTTTGCAAGCTTTAGTTGTATTGTTCTAGGTGTGGAGCTGCAGGGTTGCCCAGGCACAATGAAATACAGTATTTGCACATTAACTTACAGCTGTGTCCATATTTGCCAAAATGTTATTGACTCTTCTTAATCTGGAACTGCTTTTAGTAAGACATTGGTATCTAATGTGGGATGGAGGTTGCATTGTGGAGTCAGAATCAAAAATCTAAAATAGTGACCCCACATACCAGCCTAGTACAAATGCTCAGTATTTTGTTTATCAAGACAAGACTCTGTAAAGCTGTGTTAACAAATCTGTAAGATAGCACTCAGAGACATTATTGCTTTGAGCTAAATGCTAACAAAGCATGCCGACATGCTTTTAATAACAATACAGTACAACAAGCGGAGGTAAAGCAGTTATAATGTTTCAAATGTTCACCATATTATTAAGCGTGTTGAAGGCTAAGATTTGCTTAATAGCATTAAACACAAGTTGAACTGAGGCCTATGTATCACTTTTTCTGTCAAGGCCCGTTTCCACCAAACGGACCTGTTCACTTCAGTTTAGTTTGGTACGCATATATTGGCGCTTTCACATTCAAAAGCTGGTAAATGGTACCAAAATAACCGATCAGTACGTCCAACTTATGGCTTCCTTTATGTTGGGGTGTCAAGCGTACTGATCCAACCCTAAACAAACCGTACCAAACTGTGGAAGCGAGGCTTTATTTGGTTATAAATAAGACAAATATAAAATTGACGGAGTCAGCTGTCAGTAAAATTTACTCCATTTTATTCCAAGAGGAACATACATTTCTATTTAAACATC
>CM036539.1:6321413-6533913 GCA_020745685.1 Tautogolabrus adspersus
ACAGGAAATATTAAGCAGCCTGTATAAACAACTGTATCATATCCTGTGCTTCTGAAAGACTTTTGACAAGTCTGAGAAAATACTAAAAACATCACAAATTAGCAAAGAGAGTGCAAATTTATCTGAGACTTAAACTGTAACAGAAACCAGTGGGAGACAGGAAGAACTTTTATAGTTATATAATTGCAGTGTGACAAAAAAACATCAGTTTGAGCAATTTAGGGCTGACAACATTTCCATTTCTGTTTTTTCCCTGAGCTCGAGTTGTTCCTTGGTAACAGACTAGAAGAGAAAAACCTAAGAGGCTTTATTTATAAATGATTTTTAAAAGCATTTAGCATCATATCCTTATTTTGAAGATAACTACTGAATGTAGGCATTTTCTCAAAAGGGTTCATCTTTTATCCAAAATGAAGCAGATTAATTTAGCGTCTGATGATGGTTATGTTTCTGGGCCTTGTGTCTGCAGGGTAATAAAAAACACTTCTGGAAAGTACAATAATATTGTACAAATTGTACCACTGGTTTCCAAAGAGTTAAAAATGTCACATCTCATAAGATGATGTCTTAGATAGGCACAACCATATCTGGCGTGATTCTGATAGATTTTTGGAATACATTAATTCATACAGCTCGTAGTGGTAGCCCTTGCAGACATTAATATTGCAGACTAGGTGGAGGTCAAGTGGCTACCTCCGGTGTTGACAGCTGAAGCCAACGGTGACAGCAAAAAATTGCAGATACAGGAGTGTCCGCTTGTTGGCTCCAAAAGACCCAGATGTCCCACTCACACCTCTTATTAAAATTTGCATTTTACAGCAGAATGAAACATGTTTACAGCCCGGTACAAAAAAACATCTTGGAATGGGTTTTGTCTTTATTGGCTCACCGGGTGATTTTTGTTTTTATGTTTTGATTTCAGGAAGTATAAGTGTCAGGGGCGTGTCCAGAAGGATCGCCAGGGGTGGCATGGGCCCACCTTGAAATCTGATTGGCCAGCCCAGGTGCCACCCTAGAAATCAAAATCTATGATTGGCTTTTTGGCTAATCAGAGTCGGGATTAAATCAACATATCTGGCTGTTTTCAAAAGACTTATAGTAGTATTTTCGGTTGTAAAAAAAGACTTTGCTCTTTCCATAAAAATGTCCAAGCAAAAACTTGTGCATACTGCCAATAAATGTGCAAGTTAGACAGCATAAAATAGTTTGCTTACAAGTTTTGTACAATGAACATTAAATTGTGAATTTGCACTTTGTTTTTGAGCCCCTAAAGAATCAAACTAAGAAGATGTATATGTTGTCAAATTGTGTTACTTACACAGACATAACATTAGTGAGCATTGAAAGGGGTAAAACATTTACATTTATTTGCGTGTGTGCGCCCTCAAACTCCATGACACCCCTGCATAAGCCAGTGCCCCAGGACGGCCACCCCAGTCAAAAAAGTCTGGACATGCCCTTGATAAGAGTAATTCATAATAAGAGGCGTGGCTGATCTGACTGACAGCCAGGCTTGTTGTAGCTGTTGGTCAGGAGGCTTAAGGCCCGCCTCAGCTCCAGCTCTTTGCCTCTTACTAGGTGTGCAGAAAAATAATTTGACACATTATTTTCAATATGGCAACCGCCATCAATACACTTAAAAAGTCCTCTTTAGAAACCAATGGCTGACATCCCTGAGACTACGTCCATGTGTATACAATCTGTGGTGCCCTGCATGCTCTTTATTATTCTTTCCCACACACGTCCTCCCAGTTATAAAAGTACTTTTTTGGATAAATCAAAAAGTGACAGAAATGCAGATGGAAACCCATTTGTATCCAAGCTAAATATTTTAGAAGGTGTTTTTTTTCTTTTGCACATGAAGTTATTACAGTTTCATAAAGTGTTTTCAGACAGAAGGTTCTTTCAAAAGCTTGAAGTGCAGGATGTTTGAATAAATTCAAATGTGTTATTTGGGTCTAAGCCTGTTGGAGTTTAAACTTGATAAAGTCTGTCAGAGTTTTTCTCTCTTTATCTCGTCTGCCCTCATCTTCCCCTCTCTCTTACGTCTCCTTCTTAACCGCTCGACTCGTAGAACAAAAGCAAACCACTGACCAACTCTCCTCACACAAACATATAATCACATCTTCCCATAGCCGTCCTCATTTTTTGATTTCTGTAAAAAAAAAAAGAAGGCTGCTTGCTCTAATAGGTAACATTCCTATCAAGAAAAGTGCACACACAAAAACGCGAACAGGCACACACAAAATGAAAATCAATAGAATGCATTTCTCTGTTGTATTCAGTAAGACATGAATTAGAGAGAGGCAGAAAATCAAGTTAGAAAATGTCTGCTTTTTATGCGTGTCTGCGTGTGTCTGTTGTCTTTGTGTGTGTGATATGTTGTGTTTGCAGAGATAGATCAATACTAAGGGCATTAAGGGCCGCGACTGAGCTGGAAGCATATAAATTATGCACCCTGTCAAATGTGTCCCTCATCAGAGAGAAAGAGGAAGGAAGACTAAATGAAAGAGAAGAAGGAGAGAACAACCGTGAGTCGGAGAGCAGGAAGATGAAAATGATTGAGTGTGTACAAGGGCACAAAAAAAGAAAAATGTCTCACACACACACACACACACACACACACACACACACACACACACACACACACACACATATAAACACACTCAAAGAAACGAGAGCTCAAAAAACACCAGAGTCATCATTTCTGCTTTATTTGAAGTATTTGATTACAACCATCTGATACTCATTTGCTGCCTACTACTGCGGGAGGAAAAAAAGATGTGAAAGGGAGGCAGAGAGGGTAAAGAGGTGGAGGGAAACAGAGAGACAAAGGAGGAAGAGGAAAAAGAGAGGGAGGCAAAGAGAAATGGAGGAAATGAGAAAGAGAAATGGAGGGAAACAGGACAGCGTTTGAAATGTATGTAAAGAAAGACATATAAAATATAAGGAAAGGAAGTAAGATTAAAAGGGGAAAAATAATGAATACCAAGAAGAGAGAACATCATTGAAGAGAGAAAGTAAATGACTTGAAAGGAAATGAAAAACAGAGAGAAAGAGAGACATAGAGATGGTAGAGGGAGAGAGAACAGCGAAGCATGAAAATCAATAATAGTTGAGAAAGAGACTCATCTCTAATGAGCTTAGCTGAACATAATTTACTTTGAATTATTGTCCCATTTATCAAATCAATTCGATGCATTTTAGAGTCACCCTGATCAGATCTGCCGTCTGTGTGTGTGTGTGTGTGTGTGTGTGTGTGGTGTGTGTGTGTGTGGTGTATGTGTGTGTGTGTGGTGTGTGTGTGTGTGTGTGTGTGTGTGTGTGTGTGTGTGTGTGTGTGTGTGTGTGTGTGTGTGTGGTGTGTGTGGTGTGTGGTGTGTGTGTTTGATGTTTCAGAATTCCGTAAAAGGTACATATATTAGAGAAATCAAAAATAATTAATAACTAAAATCTGCAAAAAATGTAAGTTTTGCATTTCCTGCTGTTTAATGCATGTTCTGCTGTATTTATTCTAATAGTTTAAATGTTGGTAAATCATTGTATTCAGAGTCATGCAGAATATAAAAAGGCATGTAGACTCATTCAATCTTCAAAAACAAATATATGACCCTTCAAAAAGACTTAAAACCATCACTATCCAAACCACGTCAATTCAAATAATTAGGCCGTATTCCTGCTCTAACCAGCAACTCATTACAGCACATAAGTACTGGATGAAGTGTCTGTCTTTTTGTTGTCCGCATTAAAAGGCCTTCCCTTTTTTTTTACTTCAAGAACCAGCTTTCCTATAAATCAAAGCTTTCCTGAACCGACACGTGGTAAAATGATCACTTGAGAAATAAAATATAAGTAATAAAATAATTCATGTTTTTGTGTGTATCACAGTCCATAAGGATTTAGGCTGAGAAAGAAGTTAACATGAAAGAGCACTGTTACAGGGGGGAAAGATTTTTGTCCAGCCCTGTCTGATATGTTATAAAGATAAGACTGATATGTTACAAAGCTTATTTACTAAAGGAAATAAGCATGAAACAGAGTAGCTGTAAGGAATTCAGCATACTGATATGACTTGCTACATTAAAAAAATCGAATATATTTATGTTATTTCCCTCATTATAAAACACAAAGTCTTTAAAAAAACAAAAATATTGTTCACTTAAATTAAACAACCTGACACAAGCTCTCACTAGAGCCGTCACGATACTAGTAAAATTCAAACAAGTCAATACCTGTTTCTTTACCAGACAACAAAAATAGAAGTCCTGTGCACCCGATGGGTCATTTCTTGTTTGTGATGATCAAAAGTCGCACACAAACTCCTGCACACAAATTCCACAAATGTAGTGGCAACTTTTATTTGTGCAATTTACAGCGTCCTGTTATCTGTTCTCTTTATGATGTGCCAAAAGGACTTAAGAAACATCAGTATCTTCTGACGTGTGAATTTGAACGGCCCACAGCTGCTCTCTCTCTTTCTCTCAGATTTGGATTTAAAATACGACTGAAGATGTACAGTTTATTTTTTGTTAAAGCTATAGTACTTTTCCATATCGGTTATTAAAATAAATGAGATTCTAATGTTTTAAAATGCCTGCTAATGAAAATAGTGGTTAATGTGCGCGCCCCATGTACGGAGGCTGCAGTCCTCCAAGCGGGCGGCCTGAGTTGGAATCCGACCTGTGGATCCTTTCCCCTATGTCGTTCCCCACTCTCTCTCTCCCTGATTTCTGATTCTATCCACTGTCCTTTCTCTAAATAAAGATATATATACAAAAAAATGAAGCTTAAAAAGATTTAGCAAAGTGCTGGAGATAACAGTATCTTATTTTGGACTGTTATCGGCAATTGTTGTGATGTCATATCAGAAATGTCATAAAGTAAGATTTTAGGTGAGAATGGACAACTTTCCTCAGAAGTAGAAAAACACCCTCCTGGTAAAAAAACTGTGAACACCTCCACCACTCTGCTCAGAGAAGAAGGAAGGGGACAATCAGAAAGTAATGCACATTTAGTGTTAGAGCTGCAAACAATGAATCACAAGAAACTGAATCCCATACTACTTTGATGATCAAGTCATTGTTTCATTTTACAAATATTTGGTTGTTACAGTATCTTTCATGCAAAGATGTTCTGCTTTTATTTGTCATTAATGAAGGTGAATAATGAGTCTTTGGGTCAATTTTTCCGCAAGTAAATTTTTTGGTTCAGCCTTATTAACTGTATTAACCCTTATAACCCTCCGGCAGGCGTTACAGATCACTGTACGCCAAAACAACTCGTCACAAGAACAGTTTCTTCCCCCAGGCTGTCACTCTGATGAACGCTAAACAGTCACAGACCTGTCGCTGTAAAATACCGGTAACCCTGGTATCAAGCACCCACTGTGAATGTACATAAGACTATTTACAACTATTTTATTTTCAATAACTTAATCATGTATATACTGTAATATTATCCTCTCACCAATCTATGCACACTGTGTATGTAAACACTGTAAAAACTCCACCTCATATATATTAACCATCTGTTACATAATTACATATTTATTATCATGTTCATCTCAACATTTTTGCACTACTCACCACTGAACTATTGTCTTATTTAGCATTGTATATATTAGTGTTTTAGCTTATATTATGTTTATATTTAATGTGTAACTTTGTACATTGAGAGCACAGTTACTGAAGACAAATTCCTTGTGTGTGTAAGCATACATGGCCAATAAAGCTGATTCTGATTCTGATAAACAGCTTTCTTTTTCTTTAGCCTCATTCACAAATGCACTACACTCAAGTTTTCAGAGGGAGTTTTTCACTTTGACTTTACACAGAATTTTCCTGCCAGCCTCCTAGTTATTTTTCTGTGTTAAGTCAGGTAGAGTAGATATGAGATGGCAGCAGGAAATATTCAGGAAAATTCACAGCAGGTGGGTGGAAGATGGTGATGATGTTTATATCTTGCAAACCGCAAGCGAAGATTGTATAGGGGGGCAACAGGTGCAATCTCTGTGCACGTAATTTAACTGTTTCATTAAGTTTTCTGCTCACCAGTATGTTCTTCTCTGCTCTTCCATAGACAACATGAATATGTGAAACCAATTTGTGAAACTGTCATCATAGTCAAGTCGACTTTAATTATATACAGTTACACATTTACATCAACCAAGGATGACCAGAGAGTTCAATGTTAAAACAGTGACTGACTATTTCTTTTTCTGCCATTTCTGCTGTCCTTTTTACATCATGTCCTGCCTCTTGAGACCCCCCCACATGTAGTTCGGCAGGTAAAGCCTCCTGCTGTGAGGTGCATGTGTCAACGGACAAGTCAGTAAGATTTCAGCAGCCTGCCTGATATTTTATAGAAATTTTCAGGACTGTCTATGTGCAAGCAGCTTTTTTGTCTAGCTGCATGCAGAAGAATGTTGTGTTCACACATTCAACTAATCCTGTAAACATTACAGGAAGTTTTGTGCACATGTCAACAGGGCTTCTGTCTCATCTATAAAAAGTGATCCTTGAGAGCCAGTCGTTGGATTGTTGTTGAAACTGAAAAAGACTGAAAATAGCAGGAGGTCTTTAGCAGCTGATAGATTAATGAGCACCATGATGTCACAGCTGCCATCAAAGCATTAAAACTCTGGCTATTCATTTAGACAGCAAAAGAAGCTTATAAATACAGTAAGGGCAGACAGACAGACAGACAGACAGACAGACAGACAGACAGACAGACAGACAGACAGACAGACAGACAGACAGACAGACAGACAGACAGACAGACAGACAGACAGACAGACAGACAGACAGACAGACAGACAGACAGACAGACAGACAGATTGACGCATCATGTCCCATTAAAAGATGGTAAAACTAGATATGTCCTGTCTTTGCCACTCCTCCTGCTTTGATGACAGCATGTTTGTGAAAAATACCTTAAGGATGACTAAGACAGCAGCAGTTTGCCCTGTGTGTGCGTGTGTGTTTGTGTGTGTGTGTGTGTGTGTGTGTTTGTGTGTGTGTGTGTGTGTGTATGTGTATGTGTGTGTGTGTGTGTGCGTGCGTGCGTGCGTGTGTGCTTGCGTGCGTGCGTGTGTGTGTACACCAGCAGTCTAAAGTATTCCTCCTGACTTCACCTTTGTTGAGGACATGATTTAATAGAAAGTTTAAACAGACTTCACTCCACACTGTGAGTATACCGTATAATTACATAATGAGTAAATGAATGCGTCCTAACTTGTTTTGAAACTATAAAAAGGCTACACCACATATTAATGAAAGAGAAATGAAGAGTCACTTGGGTTCAGTTTGGGAAGATTGATTTTACCTTTAGCAGAAAAGTGAAGACAGTAAAACATGCAGACGCGTTCAGAACTTCTTTTTTATCCTGACCGTAATTTGCTGATTTAGATTCTAAAGCATACAAATGATGATGCAATGAGCAGATAATTGACATGTTTTGTTAATGTATATGTTATACAATACATCAAACCATCCAGCATGTTATCAACTACTCCTACCTTTAATATTTACAAGCAGCTCAAAGACAGAGCTCCGACAGAGACCATCTTTTTATGAACAGTATGTAATCATACTTACATAAATAAGGTCAGATTTGGTGATGACTGTTACATTGGGAATGCAGGACTTTTGCTTTAATAGACTACATTTGCAGGGCGTTTAGAGGCATCCATCTCACATTCTGTCGTCCAATCAGAGGCATTTCAAGATGTGGCTGAAGAGAAGTGTGGTTTGGAAATGGAGGAAGACCGATTCAGCGAACAGACACTCTCACTCTGCGACACACACTATCCCCTACACTGCAACTATCACCCACTGGATACTCTTTCATGGATGAAAATGGGGAGAGGAAAACCTAATATAACAACTCAAGTCTTATCAATAACAGAGCTCTGACGACAACAGAACATTCTCACCATTGATTCATCTGCAGACTGTTTTCTCTGAGAAACTGTTTATGGTTTATGAATGTGATATTCTCAGAGAGTTTGATTTTTGCCCTCTTTCAATACAAAGATGTTTGTGTTCTATCACATTAAAAAAAGGAAACGCAGAAGATCTTCATAATTGATTCGATGAATCCTGAGAAGGTTTAGCAGAAAATAGATGCTGGTCATTTATAAAACACGGAAACATTTGGTTATGTTACATTTTCATCTCTTAACAGAAAATGTAAAATGTTTAGTTTGGAAGAAGAGTTGGTTTATTGCATTATCATAGTGTTTTCTTTTTTTCTCTGCTCACTCACTGTGAGTCTCCTTCTTTCACTACATGTTTACTGTTTGTACCAAAATAAGACATGACAGCTGATGTTTACTTTAAGACACCAATTTTAGGCTCCAAATTGCAGCCCTGACGGTGTTTGTTGTGACCTTTAAGAGCGCTACATGTGTGTTGAGAGACAATGATGACTGCAGCTGCAGAGCATATAGAGAGAAGAAGAAGTCATGAGTGTCTATAAGTGAAGCAAAGACATGACTGATAACACGTCTACTTCCTTGTTCAATAACACATTCAATCATAACACACGCTGACACACAAGCGTATCTGTGCTGCTGCACAAAATGAACAGGTCACAGTGTTCTCACAATAACAGCTCACGTATCTCTTAACATTGAGATAAATGCTTGCCACTGTTTTAAAGCTTCTGTAATGAGCCAGAGCTAAGTTTATAAGCCAAAAAAAATTTGATTCTGCAGCGTCACAACCTCGTAAAAATACACATGAACACTGCCTTCCTTTCTCTCTTTGACTCAAATATAAAACAGTGATTGGCAATACATTCCTCTGCAGTTTTTTCCTGGAGAAAACTAAGAAAAAAAATAATTTATTTAGCTGTGGACTCACCACTTCTGACCGTCCGTCCCTGCAGGCGTTCTGAAAGCGAGCTTGTCTCTCCTCATGGGGCCGGTCCCTGAAGCCAGTATATTTAATCTGTATAGAAAACAACACATTGTCACATCTAGAGTACCGGTATGTTCTTATAGGTTATTCAATTATATTCTTCATGTGTATTTGGGGAAAAAACACCTCATGTGGGACTGCATTAAATGCCATGATCTTTGGCAGTAGCATTTTGATGATAGGCCAAATTCATTTTGATTCAGGAAAATTGCATCTCTCATTCTCTTCAATCTTTATCAAAAATGTACAATTTCTAAAGGAAAATAAGATATAGAAGATATAGATATAGATCTGAGGAAAAAATACATTAAACACAGAAAATTAAAATAAAGGAGCAAAACGAAAAAAATGAATCAGAAGGTAAAGTCTAAAAGAAGAGCTATTCTCTTCAATTCAATCTCAAAGAGCACTTCGTCGACCTTTGGGAATTAGGGGAGTTTTTATTAATTTTAGATAAATCCTCCTGATTCAATTGTGTGTTAAGTGACATGTATGAAGTTTTGAGACAATTGGAGCCGCCAGCGTGCTTCTCTGTCTTTATTTCCGCTGTGTAACAGAAAGGATCCAGTGTGTGTAGAAGCTCAGCACACTCACCTCACACTCCCTGCTCAACTTGCGGAAAAACTCCTCATTCTCAAACTTGCTCCTCTGGTCCGGGACTACCCGCGGCATCTTCACCAGCACAGTTCGGCCTCTTCGCTCTCACTTTTTTTTTTAAACCTTTTTTTTCTGATATTATCCCACAGAGTAAAAGTTTAATAGTCTGTCTTGCCTTCCGTCCCTCACTCTGCTTTCTTTCACTCACTTCTCTTCCGTGTCTGTGTATGTTTTTGTGTCTCTTCCCTGTGTAGAGCAATGTGCTCTCTGCTGCTGATGGTCTGCGTCTGGCTGCGGCTCCTGCGCGCTCCGGGTCGCCTCTGGCTCCAAATAGCTCTTATTAAGTGACCCTCCGCGGTAGATAAAGCTTAGTTTGATCGTGTGGCTCTACCTCCCTCTTTCTCTCTCTCTCTCTCTCTCTCTCTCTCTCTCTCTCTCTCTCTCTTTCTTTCTCTCTCTCTCTCTCTCTGTCCCTCGCTGCCTCTCAGTGTCTCTCTACCTCCCTTCCTCTCTCTTGACGAGCGTGTGATCTCCAGTAAGTGGCAACAAACGAGCGCTCTCTGTCTGTGTGCCTCTGCTTTACCTGCAACTTTCAAGTGCTCCTCCCTCATGGGCCCGCCGAGTGCAGTGCGTTCGAGAGACCCCGGACACAAATAGAGCAAAATTGATTAAGGAAGTATAACCTACATTTTACCGGCTTAAGTTAAAGCTTTGAATATCATGACACAGTGTGTTTTGTTCTCTCGAGGAAGGGGACGAAATATCTTCCTGGCATGTCGCCTACTTTAAATTGTATTCACCACTCAGAAGTTGAAGCTTTTTTTTTTTTAGCATTATTCAAAATAATTTCAATTAGCCTATAAAAGTTATCCTACTTGCTTGAGAAGCTTGTTAAATTATTTAGCCAAACAGCTTAAACTTAGGCCTAGCCTATAGAAAAAATAGGCTATGGCAAAAACTACAATTAGAATAATGTTCTAGCATACGAGGTGAAAGCATAAACAATCGTCATGTTCTTGATACAGCTACAAAGCTCTTGGACTTTTTTCCTCTTCTTTGTAAGCAGGTCGGTCCAACACAGCTGTTTAATTTCACAATTACGACAATGCCGGCTGCCCTTGAACGCACCAACAGTCTACTTCCTGGCTCCGTCGAGTCGCTCTTGTGACTGTACACCCAAAATACCCCCTCCTCAAGCCCCCGCACCTTCACCCACCCCCATTCACAATAATAATACTACTACACACGCTACTCTGGGGTGCCACTGCGCATGCGTGTGGTCTGGACCGCAGGAACTTTATAGGATCCTTATGTGTGAAGGGAAGGTGGGAGGGAGCATGAAGGAGGATTTGGACAAACCGTTCTTATGTGTTTGAATAAGTCCTACAGTAACAGTCAAATCCTCCAGAAATGTTTGAATAAAAATATGTGAGGTTACTAAGTTTCTCATGTTAATTTCAAACTGATGGTAAAGTTAAACATTGTGTTTCTTCCACCTTCTTGAAAACCCTCCTCAGGTCTTGGAGTGAGATGCATAATGTAAAAAAAGACCCCTGCGGAAACGTTTGCCTCAGGACAGTGAAGCCTTTTAATGCTTTAAATCAGTCAAATCTCAGTAGCACTTCATCTGCAATCTTTTTTTGGCCTGCTGACATTTTAAGGAATGTGCTCGGTTATGGAAATATGGTACATTGCATTCTTCATTTTATTATTACACAAGAAAGATTGACACGTGCTGTGCTTGTCTTGATTGAGTGTTTTTATAAAGAGACAGGTTTTATATTTTAATACATTTTGTACCCAACACTCACTCTATTTTGCCCCCAGGTGTGTCTAAGTGAGGCTGTAGATATGCATGAGGAACAGTAGACAAATAGGAAATATGACCTTAAACAAGTCCATAACACTGATTTATGCCCTCATGATTTGTCTTTCTTAATCAGCTTAAGTCCATCTAGAGTCATATTTAATTTTTACATTTTCTCGCCCAATAGCAGCTGGGATCTCCTCCAGCCCACCGTGACCGCGTATAGGAAAAGCAGTATAGATAATGGATGGATGGGTGAATGGATGGATTACATTTTTAGAATAAGGAGGGACTGCGGATCCCTTTTCACTCACATTACTTTAAAGACGGATCTATTCACAGCCACCGTGTCCAGGAGGAGGTGCAGCAACCAGCAGCTCTTTTAGTGTTCAAACACCCTTATCAGTATTGTTTTTTCTTACCTGCCTTTACACATTATGCACTTAGCTAGCCTAAAAGTAGAGCATTTGATTATTTTCACCTGCAGTGAATTTTCCCTGCTATGTTCACACATCAGCTCACTTCGACTCGTGGAAACGTTACCAGGGGGCTGGCAGGAAAAGGTCTGGTATGGGGAGGGGGTGTGTGTATGTGAATACAGTAGGAGTCACTTACATTAATATGTCTCAAAACTGAGTTAACTTCATTTGCTTGTTTAAAATGAGATTGGCATCCAGCCAGGATTATAGATTAAAAAATATAGCTATTAGGTTAAACTATATGATTGGCATGAAACTAAAAATACAAACACACAAGATTTACTGAACTCTAAAATAAACTCCAATAACTAAAAACTAAATATGGATTAAAAAAAAGTTTTTTAGGGTGCACCAGCTGGCCGAGCAGTTATTTCACCCGCCGCATGTACAGAGGCTGTAGTCCTCTGACACTTGGAAACTTGCGGCATGTCATTCCCCACTCTCTCATCCAGTTTACTACTATATCCACTGTTCTTCTCTACAACGAAAGCATCCAATCACAAAAATTATCTTTTATAAAAATTTGAAATAAATTAATAGGTGGAAACAAAGTGGAACTAAAGTTCAGTTCACAATGGGAGGCCCCTGAGAGGCAACCTTAAAACAAACATGATCTAAAGTGAGCTGTGCTCGGTGTGCTGTGGGATGATGAGACCAGACTGCATGTCAGAACTAGTCACCATGGCAACCACAGAGTAACTGATTAATTAATGAACTTTGACTGCATCTCCAGCTTCTGTTGTTAATCACTCCCACACTTTACTTTAGCCCATTGGAGGCAGTCAATATGGTGTGTGTGTGTGTGTGTGTGTGTGTGTGTGTGTGTGTGTGTGTGTGTGTGTGTGTGTGTGTGTGTGTGTGTGTCTGTCTGTCTATCTGTCTGTATGCGTGTGTGTGTTTGTGTGTGTATGTGTGTCTGTATGTGTGTGTATGTGTGTGTGTGTGTGTGTGTGTGTGTGTGCGTGTGTGTGTGTGTGCACGTGTGTGTGTGTGTGTCTGTCTGTCTGTATGTGTGTGTACGTGTGTTTGTGTGTGTCTGTCTGTCTGTGTGTGTGTGTGTGTGTGCGTGTATGTGTCTCTGTATATGTGTGTGTGTTTGTGTGTGTGTGTGTGTGTGTGTGTCTGTGTGTGCGTGTGTGTGTGTGTGCGCGTGTGTGTGTCTGTATGTGCGTGTGTGTCTGTGTGTGTGTGTGTGTGTGTGTGTTTGTGTGTGTGTGTGTGTCTGTATGTGCGTGTGTGTGTGTGCGTGTGTGTGTGCGTGTGTGTGTGTGTGTGTGTGAGATGTGTATGTGTGTGTGTGTGCGTGCGTGTGTCTATGTGTATGTTTGTGTGGTGTGTGTGTGTGTCTGTATGTACGTGTGTGTGTGTGTGTGATCCTCAGGCTAACTAGTTCAGAAGAAATCAATGACACGGGCGTCATAAAAGGAGTACTTCTTCTCATAAAGGGTTCAGAGCATATGCTGCACCCTGAGGCCTTGTTTCCTTATCCTAAACCTTCGTTGAAAATTAATGATTAAAACATTTGAAGCCTTTATCCTCACAGACCCAAAAAAAGTAGAACCAACTTTTTATTTATTTTTAACACATGAAAAACTTGGATGCTTCCCATTCTAAATTCTTATTTGGTTTTAAATAAGAAAACTGTCATTAAATGTTAATTATATATGTTTCATTATATTTCTATATTTGTGTGTCTCTCCACGTGCACGCGCGCGCACACACACACACACACACACACACACACGCACACACACTCGCACACACTCACGTGCACACACACACACACAGACATGCACACACACACACACACATGCACACACTCACATGCACACACACACACACACACATGCACACGCGCACGCACACACACACACACACACACACACACACACACAGACATGCACACACACACACACATGCACACACTCACATGCACACACACACACACACATGCACACACACGCAAGCACACACACACAGACACACGCACGCACGCACACACACACACGCACACACTCACACACCCAACCTGCAGATTCCTGTTCACACTTTAATTAAATTCTGTGTCTGATTATGAAACTCTCCTGGGATTTTAATAGTCGTATTTACTCAATGTGCTTGTGCGTGTGTGTGTGTGTGTGTGTGTGTGTGTGTGTGTGTGTGTGTGTGTGTGTGTGTGTGTGTGTCTGTGTGTGTGTATTTATTTGTATAAGGAGGTGTGTTGACTTGGGGGTAAAGGAGATGAGCTACATTCAGGGGCGTGTTTTTATCCGCCTGTTCATTGCATAATCAAACATTCATCACTTGTTATGTCGCAAGTATCAGTAAGTCTCCGCTGTACATTTTAAATGTCTGCCTAAGAGTGTGTGTTTGTTTTTGTGTGTTTGTGTTTGAAAAGAAAATTAACAACACTGCTTTCTATTCATGTAACTGGGTGAATGTATTAACTCTTATTCAGCAGATTATCCACAGCAGACATTGAACTTGTCATAGCAGGAAGAGTACAGATAAAACAAATTTAATCAACAATGTGCCGTTTCGATTTAGTGCCGTAATGAGTCATTCCACCGTGACAGCATGAAAAACACAGAGGGCTTGGAGCGAGCTCACCTGCTATGACATGCCAAACTTCTGCTGTGAAAAAGGTCAGTCGTGCGTGTTGGATCAGTGGCACACTGGCATGGCTTACTGTGCCAGTGTTTTAGGTACATCTTTGCTTCTCCTACTATAAGTCAAAGTATCTGATGTGTAATCGGCCGAACGTCTTATAATAACGAGATAGAAGAAGAATTCTAAGGAGGTAGATCAGTCTCTTCACAAATAAATGCACACAGGGAGCATTTGAGATGAACCACTCTCTTCAAAAGAAAAAAGCTTTCAATGCTTACAAAAAGATTTGTCCTTCAATCTTATTATCTCTATATACAGGGAGACATCTTATTGGCTGGAGATGATTCCCAAAAAAAAGGATCTGTGGACTGAGCCACGGCAGAGGAGTCTCAAAATACTCACACACACATGCAGTAAAGTTTACACATCACATGTTAATGCATGTGAAAGGTTCTGTATATAAATATCGTCTAAATATGGAAATAACAAATTACTTATAAATTCATATATTTGTGGGCTTTGATTACAGAAACAAGAAATATTAGCTAAACAGAAAATAATTTGTGAATCTTATTTGTTTACATGTTGATTTGTTTTACATATAAATAGAAGGACGAATATTTTGTATGCTTTTGTTTGAAAAGAGTCATAGACATGTTAATCCTGATATATTTGGGAATTCTTCTGTGTTCCTCTGTTCATCATGAGACTGATTCAGCTCCACAGGATACAGGTGCGTTACTTAAAGCTCCTGTGAGAAACTTTCACTAGGAGTCGATCTTGATAACCCTGAGGAGAAGACATTACGTCCCTTTACTGTTCTTGTCCTGTCCATGAATACTTCTTCTGATGAAAAATCTCATCCTGCTGTCGTTTAACACTAAAACTTTTTTTCTTTTTAGATGATTTAAAAAAAGCAATTGGGGCATCATATAAGATATGCACATATGTATTTTGTTCATGTTAACCGTTATACATCTTGTATTTGTCATAATTAAGTTTGACAGAACCACTTAAGATACTCTGTGCTGAGGTGAAAGTCCAATCTGTGGCTCCTTCCCCACATGTCATTCCCCACTCTCTCTGTCCCTTGATTGATTTCTAAATAAAGGCAATAAAAAGCCCAAACCAATCTTTTATTGATACTGTGGATATGTTCAATGATCAGTCGCATTGATATAAAGGCAACAACTGTTAATGAAGCGTCAGAAAACATCATGTTGTAAGGGGACATAATGGATAACAACTTAAAAATGATAGAAATTAAGAACATTTCAACATCTTCTCCTTTAAAACACGGCTTTGATTATTGTAGGCCTTAAATATTTAAAGATTAAAGATTTTGTTAGAACGTCTTCACTTACATGTGAATGAACTTCTGAATTTGTGTGTGTGTGTGTGTGTGTGTGTGTGTGTGTGTGTGTGTGTGTGTGTGTGTGTGTGTGTGTGTGTGTGTGTGTGTGTGTGTGTTGGAGAAATGACATTAATGATGGATTGCTGCACAGAAAGCTTGTTGGATTTCCTCTGCTAATGGTTTCCAGGTTCTACACTGTGTGGCTGAGTGGGCCTTTATCCACAGTCCATTAGTTATAACTAAATCCTCTGAGCCAATGAACTTCAGAATTCATTCTTAAACCAGGCCTCTCTTAATGAGACATAAGAAACTGGTTTAACTGAAACATTTCAGCCACTTTAATTACAGTATCTGGCTCTATCGCAGTGTTTGTCAGGACTTCTCTTAATTGTCATGGATTTTCACAGCAAAGTCATGTTTTCTGCTGGATGAAGAGTGCGCATGTTAGCACATAGATATGTATCCTAATTACAACGGTGTACAGCCTAATGATCTTGTAATATGGCTTAAGATCCAATCATCCTCCTGCGGCCAACTTCAAATCTGTTTTCCTCTGTGCTCTGTCAGTTCACAGTCCCAGCCTGGATCGTTGGGACCCTCCTTAACCCCAGTCACCTTGAGTCCATCTCATTAGAGTCCGGTTTTGTTCTTCAGATGTCCATCCCTCATCCATCCCTCATCCTTCCTTCACCACAACCACCAGTGTCTACACTCCATCAGTGGGAGCCTGATCTTATCCTGCTCTCGACCTTATACCCTTTAAATACATGGAGACGCCATGATGATGCACATTTCACATTCTTTTCTAATCTCATAATTTAGATCATTATTCACTTGTAAGTCTCTCCTGATTGTCTCCAGAGATATGCACCCCTGCCGATCTTAAGTTTGGACAGATAAATAAGTCTACTCATTTTCATAGAAAAGTATGAATTCCATATATTACCTGTTTCCTTCTTCTCCTAATTGGAGTGGAGTTAGGTTAGGTGCGTGGAGTTTAGTTTGGGGTTTCATGATAGTCTTTGGTTTATAATAATTGTCAGAGAATAACAAGTTGTCACACAGACATCAAATCACAGAAGAAACAGCCTGTTTGAAGCATGAATCTTATCATTTTAAGAAGACATACTTTTTTCTTATTATTTTAAAACAACTTACTGCATATAATCAATTAGAAATCAAGAAATAGGCCACTTATCGGGTTCATTCCTCAACCACAGTTTGAACATTTTTATTACCAAATTGAGGGCTCAGAAACTTGTATGATCTGCCTTCATTTTTTGGTAAATGCTAAATGGACACGAGCTTGTAAAGCGCTTTTCTAGTCTTCTGACTACTCAAACCGCAGGTCACACACTGAAGGCACAGGCTGCTATGTAAAGTGCCATCAGAGTTAACTGATCCCTGTCATACACATTCATATGCCGCCGATGAAGCAGCGGGAGCAACTTGGGGTTAAGTGTCTTTGACATGTAGCTGCAGGAGCTGGGGATCGAACCCACAACCTTCAGGATGAGAGACGACTGACTCTACCACTGATCCACAGCCGCCCTACTATCTATCTTTTGGTCGTTCATAGTTTAAAATGAGTTTCAACTGACGTTACAGAGATTAACAGAGAGATCATTGGGTTATGTTTTAAACAATACGTATTTATATTTACTGACCAGGAAACCAAACACGTGCCTGTATTTTCCATCCTGTGAACGTTAGTGGCTGCAAGCATTCTCTATAAAGAAATTCAAAGAAATATAAAAGCTGTCCTATTTCACATATTCGCTCAGATTTGTCTCTGTTGCTTCTCCCTTATTGTTATTCGAGGACTCATACAGAAATATTTCGGCTTTGTTTGCTGGTTTAGAATATGCTGCTCCTGCTGCTGCTGCTGTGGAAGTGGCCTGATAAATATTTAAAATGCATCAATAACACAAGAGCACAGAAAAGCTAATGATGCTACAATGACACGCAGCTGACTGCAGACAATCACAGTGTGTGCGCGCGTGTGTGTGCATGTGTGTACAGAGGAGGAGGGTGAGGATGCTTCTCTCGGCTCGTTTTCTGTACGTGCAAAAAGGAGATGGAGCAAGACAAGGAACAAAGTGTCTCCCCGCCCCTTCTGTGTGTGGCTACCTGATTGTTGTCTCCTCCTCTTCAAAAATGTTCAAACACTCGGAAACACAGAAATGGGATGTTTTGCAAGTTTATCGACACTCTGTAAGTCCTACTTAGAAAAACAAGGCTGGAAAATGCTATCTGACTCGTCGGCACTACAGTTTGTGCCCAAGAAGCAAATACATCATGCATGAGGGAAGAAAACATATTTAATACATTTTCTTCTTCCTTTCATACATTCTGTTTTCCTCAACCTACTTGTCTTCACAAGGAATTTTTGATTTCCCATTATTGCAGCACGTAGAAGAAACTTTTTCTGCTTCCCGTGCGGTTGGTAAAGGAGCAAACAGGGAAGTTAACTTAGTTTCTAGCTGTTTAACTGTCTTCAATTGATTTGTTGGGGGTCAGTCAAAGGTCAGCAGGGTCAGCAGTGCCTAGTGGACCCTGCACAGACTGCAGCGTCAAAGAGTCGGTAACTCTGTTTTGGATTAAATGACTATTAGCAACAGACGGGATTACCAGGCGGCTCCATAAAGAGAGCTGCACGTGTGCTCATTGTGACCTGACTCTGCCCGTTACATCAGCGACTGAGAATCAGTGTCCTCCCTAACCCAGACATCCCTATCTGTGATACCCAACACATGCACACACACAAACAAACAGACATACACAGGGCTAGGGTACAGAGCAGGGGAGACGCCTGCATGTGTGCGTTTATTCTCGGTCAGACGGTGGGATCCCGTGGCTGAGGGACGAATTTGGAATGGCGCATGGTCCAGTATTTTAATATATATTGGTTACAGGGTTACGGTCAGCCAGTCTGTCTGTTTGTCTGTCTGTCTGACTGTCTGACTGTCTGTCTCGCCTTCTGCCAACTGAAAAGATGAGGACATGGTGTGTGTGTGGGGGGGATACCCTGCTCCTGTTCAAAAAATAAACACACACACACACACACACACACACACACACACACACACACACACACACACACACACACACACACACACACACACACACACACACACACAAACACACACACACACACACACACACACACACAAACACACACACACCATTTCAATATGGAGATTCAAGTAGCCTAGCTCTAACATGAAAAGTGAAAGTAAACCAGTAATAATTTGATATTTTCTTGATGCACATTGTAACTTTTCTTTGGGTCAGATTTCTTTTATGTTTCTTTCATGCATCAGGCATAACAGAAAAATGTTTTTATTGCTCAGATTAATAATTGATGGATAAATAATTATGTTATAATAATCTTCCATTTACTCATACTGTATATGCAATGAAGTGTCTGAAAGTGAAGAACTGGACATTTTCCAAATTAGGGCGCCCTCCTTTGGAAGTATCTGAAAAGTGAAACTGTGGCAGACAGCAATGCATGCAGCAGCTCACAGTGCATGACGGGACTGAACGCAAGACTTACACAGGTTTCTACATGAATTCTCACATTTTTAACATCCAACTCAGGATTTTTAATGTTTATTGTTAAGGGAGTTTTTTTAGAACAATGGAATTAGAAGTGAGTATTGTAGAACAACCTCATATGTTCATCAAAGTACCCAGTTGTTGTTTTTGAGAAAATGTTTTTTGCTCTTTGGGTCAAAGTAAGTTATAACAGTGATTCTCAACTGGCCTGGTCTCAGGACCCACCACCAACTCCTTCATGAGAAATTGCGACCCAAATTTCTGATATTTTTCAACCAATCCAAAGTCAAGATCACCTTTATTTGTCCCACAAGGTGAGAAATTTGATTTGTGCTCCTCACCCATGCTGCAGCCATAACAAGACAACATTCAACATCATTCACATTTGACATAAAACATTGAACAATATTAAATAATGTCTGGTAAAAAATGTAAGAGCGATAAGTAGGTTCTTAACATACCTGTGCAAAATGTAAAGACAAATGATAGTCCAGTGCCTTTCCTGACCTTGTTTGCCAATGTTCGAAACTTTATAAAGTCTGAACCTCTTACCCATGGGCTAAACAGGTGTCACCCCAAAATCCAAATCTACGATTGGCTGTTTGCCGAATTAGAGGCGGGACTTAATTACAAATCACCTATTCTGGTTGTTTTCAACAGACTACAGGAAGTACTTTCAGTTGTGAAAAAAGACTTTACCCGTTGCCTTAAAAAAATCCAAGGAAAAACTTGAAATGGACTTATTTGCCATATATTTATTTTTGCAAGTTTGACCAGAGTTTGCATGCGATTTTCTGGGCTACTTTAAATTGTGAATTTGCACATACATATTTTTTTTTTTGAATCCCTAAAGAATCAATCTAGGAAGATTTCTATGTTGGCAAATTATATTACTTACATTTGCGTGTGTGTGCCCACAAACGTCATGCCATCCCTGCATAAGTCAGTGCCCCAGGTCGGCCAGCACAGTTAAAAAATGCTGGACATGCCCCTGCTCTTACCGGAGGGCAGCCAAAATGACACAATAAACACTAATTACACGTAGGCAGCAGTACAAGGCAAGCCTCGGTTGAGAGCACATGCATATTTATTGAATACATTTTTTTTCAGTTTGGACCTCCCCCCCCCCCCCCACACACACACACACACACACAGACACACACACACGCCCTCGTGAACAACTTGTGGGTCCCGACCCATCAGTTGACAACCACTAAGTTGTAATACATAAAAGTCAAAACCTGGAGACACTGCAGCACATACACACTCTCCCTAATGTTTCTGCATGCCTTTGCAGCATGTACAGTGTTTCAACCCATTAAACCTGAGTTACATGTTGTAAATTTAATGTTTTTAGTAATGCACATTGTTGCATAGTTTAGTCCCAGTGTAATTTTTTAATCTGGCATCTCCTGAGCCTGAAGTTTTACTTTGTGGTCAAATGTTTGCTCCTATTTGTGGCATGGATAACACTTGATTATTATTATAATGAAGGCTTTTATCTTTGTTTTGTACATTGAAAATAATGTTTAAGGTGTGAATTTTCCCTTTGGCACATTTAGGACAGCACATTTTGACAAAGTTGACAATGTTTTTTTGTTTTGTTCTTTGTTATTTTTTAACATTTGGGATTAGGAGTAAAATCAAAATGTAATGAATTATGTATTTTATTGATAAATACAAACTTCACATTTCATTGAAATAGATGCTTCTTTCAATTTTCAATTTTCAATTTTCAATATGTTTTCTTATAGTTTTCCTTTTAGAACACACTTCTTTTCCCTCCTGAGGGATTTATCACACCGGTCCAGCAGAGGGCGACAGAGCATCTTTTGACCCCACAGACCCATCTGGTATTCCCACTGCTACCTTCATGTGCTTCTGAGGGGATGCTGCTGCGATGCCAGGACAGTTGCCGTAGCAACTGGAGACAGACAGACCATGAAAAAAAACTAGTCAGCATTTTCCCTCCTCTCTTTGAGTCTTTCACCGTAACTGTCAGCTCAGTGTGAGCAGTCAAAATGATGCTGAACACACAAACCTCATTGGGTGTACGTGAGTCAGCCAAACCCTTCTGAATATGCATTTTTATTTTATTGCATCACTTTTGTAAACAAAGATAAGCTGCACGAATTCTGAGCTGGCTGGTATCCTAGCAACAGACAGACTGGTGCTGGAGCACTATAAATATCCTTTGTGTGTGTGTGTGTGTGTGTGTGTGTGTGTGTATGTGTGTGTGTGTGTGCGTGTGTGTGTGTGTGTGTGTGTGTGTGTGTGTGTGTGTGTGTGTGTGCGATATCTATCTATCTATCTATCTATCTATCTATCTATCTATCTATCTATCTATCTATCTATCTATCTATCTATCTATCTATCTATCTATCTATCTATCTATCTATCTATCTATCTATCTATCTATCTATCTATTTGTCTGTCTGCCTGTAAAATGGATGAAAGTCTTAAGCATTAAACATCAGTGGATGCCAACAGTTTGTAACTCTCATCATCATCCTCATCATCATCATCCAAACAACACACGCTGTCTGGTATTTGGCCAGTTGTCCTGCATTCAGCAGCGTGATGACTGGGCGTGGTGTGCCAGTTCCCTGCTCTCACCACAAGGTGGATCACCTGTTCCACTTTAGAGTGAGAGAGAGAGAGAGAGAGAGAGAGAGAGAGAGAGAGAGAGAGAGAGAGAGAGAGAGAGATAAGTGCACACACCAGAGACCAAAAAAGAGTTTCTTGATTTATGGCTGGGGGCAGTCCTTTTTATGTTCTCGTGCTTGGAAGGGGGAAGTATAAATGAGAGAGACAGGAAGAGAGAACAATCTCTTAATCTTTGTGCAACACCCACATCACAATCTCACTGCCTTCTAAAAATGTGAGACTTTCTACTATTTTCACTTTCACATACTGAAATGCAATCTGAAGACAGTTTAATAAGTACAAATTACATTTTCTGTAATTATTTCCACACACTGAATGCAAGGGGGCTTACTTTAATCAAACCTCCAACAGTAAGCAAGCTGCAACCTGATTTCTTGAAGCCAGACTGCAACTGAAGTTCCTCTTGTTATATCCTGTCAGTTTTTTTGTGGTTTCCTGCTACTGCAGAACATGAAGGATTTCCCAAGTGCTAAGTGTGCATCATCAAGTCTGTTAACCCAAGTAAAGTTCAAGGCAACCAATACAGAAGGTCTGACAGGTTATATAACTAACCTCAGGACTTGGATCTTGAAGCTGGAAATGGCCTGTCATGTTATTCTTGTTGAGAAAGCAAAGAAAAGAGAACGAAATGGTGTTTAACTAATATAAAACTTTTTTATTCCCCCTCATTCTTTGTCCTTAATAGTAAGGCTAACTCAGTAGTGGGCAGTTTGATCCTCAGCTCCTGTTGTCCACATTTCAAAGTGTCCTCGGTGTAGACACTGAACTTCAATTTGTTATCAAAGGTATACGCATCTGTGTACAGTACAGTATGAGTATGTGAATAAGATACTTTGATTAGAGCGTGAATGGCAATGAGGTAAGTGTTTGAGTTAGCTGGTTCAAAATTAAAGCATTGGTAGGCTACACTAATCAACATGCGGGGAGCAGAATACAGCTTCTTCACAGTTGATTTCCTTTTTCAAATTATTTCTTCTTTGTAGTGGTGAACATAATTCGGCTGTTCAGAGTCAAACAATGCACCCAATACAGACAACACTGGGAGTAGTCGGCAACCTGACATGCAGCTCAGCCTGCTGCAGCAAACAAAGAAAGTGAGCATGGCCTGCTGCAGAACTCTTAATTACTCAGGTGTGGCCTGATAGGTTGAAGGCAGGAAGTAGGCTGAAACAGGAAGTGCGATCTACCACAGTCTGGTTATCAGCATTTACCATCAGTGTATGTTTGTGAGTGTTAAAGTTTAAAAGCTGACATGTATGTGAAGCACTTTGTTGTCCATTTACAAAAACAACATAATCTTACTTGCACACTCCTTTGGTCCCATGCTGTAAACTTGCTTCCAGAATCCAACCAGGTGGCAAACAACAGGTGTTAAAATTCACTTTAGATTTAGTCAATCTTTTAGCAGATGGCCTGTTTTGCTTTTGCTCTGGCTTTCTCGCGCCTTGCCCAATTGTTTAGGGTGAAAGGGGGACTCAGAGGGCAAAAGAAACACCTAGCTGTGGGAGGGGTTACTGCCCTTTGTGATGTCATTAAGGGAAAATATCCAAATGGCCTGTTTGAGCACACATTTTCAGAAAAGCAGAGCAGGCAAAAGACGGAGAGGATGGACTTTTCTCATAATTGGGCGTTAGTAGACTGACTAGGAACACATATTAGTGTTCGAAAAAAGCAAGGTAAAGTGTATTTTGCCTAATATGACCTTTAATGTTGTGTACACCTGCATTATTTCTAAATGAAAAAGGAAACACAGAATGATGCGTTTTGAAGAGATTTGGTTAATGTTTGTTTGTGTAAATAAAAACTTCTCTGGGCTCCCTAAACATTATGTCAAATTTGCCGCAAATAAGAATTTTGTCATCAGACCAAGCTAAGATGACCACATTTTTTAAAAGTAACCTCATTTCTAAAGCAAGGAAAACATGAACCATTCATTTAAAGAGCTGATTACCAAACAACATGGACTAATTTAAGTATCTTAACCAGTAGTTCTCAACTGGTCCAACCAGTCAAATTTTGACCATGAAAAATGGGGCAGTTTGGACCTCAGCTGGAACAAAACATGATGACAAGACAAGTACATTTACAAAAAGTATGTGTAAATGTACTTGGCAATAAAAAACGATTCTGATTCTGATTCTGATGAAACAATCATGTTTAAAAAGACCATTTAAAAAGACCAAAGACCAACATTAATACGTTTCACAGACACATTCACAAGCCATTGAAAACAGGTTCACGACCCACTTTTCGGTTCCAACCGTCAGTTTAGGACCACTGATCGAAACATTATTGAATCTCAATGAACAGAACGGCATGGTTGTACTTTAGAGCTGATGAATTTGTGTTATTGCTTAACCATTTTAAATGTTTTTGAATCTTTAAAGCGGGTTTACTACAGTGTTCTATAAATAGACACATCGGCAGACTGTTATTATAATAAATGTCATAATGAGAAGATTAATGTGTGCAGAGCACAGTTTAATGAGCTCTAATGCAGACATTATTAGAGGGATGTCAGGTCACCAGCCTTCACCGTATGAGTAGACAGTGGAATTGAGATTATAGCAGAAAGGTTTTTTTGGTACAAGACTCAGATAAATCTAGAAGGTGGGAAGATAATAAAGACGGGTCAAAGGTTTGACAGCTTAGACAATCTTTCCAAGGTTCTGGGCCTAAAATTAAACGGTTAGTGAGCCGATGGGGAACATCTCTGCAGGCAGGAAGCAGCTTTGACTGGGCAGTAAGGGGACATGTAAAGGTTCGGAGGTTGCCTAGGACCAGATGTGGATCCACAGAACCTGGGACACAAAACACACCCACATAAAGCGCCAGAGGCAGGAGACGGTGCCAGTGTCCTTCATGTTTGTTACCTGAAGGCATCCAGATGGTGGATGAAAGCTGATGACATTCAGGTGCACAGATGTGTTGTGATAAATCATTTCCACTTTGCATATTTTGATGACAGGAGCAGGACAGACATTCTGTAAATGTTCAGACCTGTTTTTATGAACATTATGACACTGTAGAAATGTTAAAATCCACAAAAATATATTGGCATGCCTACCTATTACCATATGTTTTAAATAAGTAGCATAAGTAACATGCATTTCATTTTATTTGTCGAGGATCAATGCAGGGATGTGAATTGTAATAGCTTTGGTGAAAATGTGCAGCTCAAAAGGAAGAAAGGATTACAAAATCAAATAAGTTGAATAATTCCAATCTATCCGGGAAAAGTGAATGGGAGGTCGTAATTGGCAAAATGAGGTGTCATCCAAAGGTCAGAGTGCAGCTGCCTTTTGGATGTATCTCAATTGAAAAATCCAAAAACATGAAATATTACAGAATACAGAAAGCAATATTGGGAACAGCGATGGCAAATTTGAATCAATCGATGAATCTTAATGGATTTAATGTGTTTGGATGAAATCTTTCACTAGATTTGGATCGTGGGGACCCTTGCTGATACAACAGGACCGTTTTTGTGGGAATATTATGATCATGAGACTACAGTAAATCTTTTAATTGTAAGACATTAAAATCGTTGTTTCTCTGTCAGTGGGCTGATGTGTAAATTGTGGCTACTGTGGTGTTTGGATCTCGAAAAGCTTTACATGGTCGGAATCACAGCAGTTGTGTAAATAATCATGGTAACGATAAAACACATCTGGTACATGGACGAGCCGCAACAGGTTTTAACACATGTTCAGCAGTGATGAATAGAAAGGACTATTGCTACCGTATCTGGTTTAATCCCCAAAAACCCATTTTTTCCTGCAGTTGGGTTGGAATGAGGTCAGCTCTAGTTCCTCGGTCAGTTCATGTTACAAAAGAACCACACTAGAGTCTGAAAGAAAGCGGTCCGAGACCCACCTTTTCAAGCTGTCTTGGTATGGTTGTTAGGTCTGCACCAGGGTTTGATTGACAGTTTTCACACCAGTGCAAATAGTTGCACAAACTTGGAAAACGGACTTGAATAATGAACCAAACAGGTCTGTCCGAATCATTCTTCTCAAGATGAATCGTTTTGAAGAACTTGGCGAGAGGTAAAAATAGCAGCTGCTGGATCAGTGGTATAGTTATCAGAAGGTTGGAGGTTTGATACTCAGCTCATGCATTCCCCATGTCGACGTGTTCTTGGGCAAGACACTGAAACCCAACATTTTCAAGGAGCAATTAACATTGATGAGTGTTAATATTGTGAAATGGTAGTTCATATTGATAGGCACTTTAGATAACAGCCTCTGCCCTCAGTTTATAAATGTTAGTAAACGGGTGACTGTATCATGTAGTGTAAAAGCGCTTTGATTGGTCAGAAGACTGGAAAATGCTATAAAACTGCAAAACACTTACCATCTAATTTACATGAACAACCACTTATTTATATCAAAAGTAATGCTATTTCTATCAGCCACAGCTCTGCTTGTAAACCTCTCATGAGCAAAAAGAGACACATTGCATATCTCAACACCTGGAGAAAAGAATCAATAACATTGGTAAGGCTTCAATAGAAATCAATAAAACATCTGGAAAACTACATGTGGAACAAAATGTTTGTTCTTGAGTATGTTCAGTTAGGACTTTAAAGATGAACTGTGAAGGCAGTGATGTAGTGGATCAGCATTGGCAGGGGGCCAGGATCCTTTCATTGACAGGCTCCAGGCTGAACATCTCAAGGTGACTGAAGATTGCTAATTCTGCTTGATCTCAGTGTGTCAGGGCAGACCTCTTAAAAGTTATTGCAAGGCCTTGACAGACGAGGACGTCCCACGCTGACATCATCTCCCCCTTGTCTCTTTTAACTCCCTCCTCCTTCTGTCCTCTGCTCCCTCCTCTCTCTGCTTCCTCATTCCTCCCTAAATCTCTTTACATTTTCAGTCCTACCATTCTTTTTACTGTGCTAAAAAGCAATGCTGGCAAAAAAGAGCACATTTTTAGATTAGGATGCAGCAATGTGTGGACTTTGATGAAATGTGCTGTGATGGTTTGTGAATGCAGAGTCACATTTTCTATTAAAAATGAGACTTAATACAGCAAATGGCCAAACTGCTACAAAAACTGTTTAGCTTTTACGGCCCTGTCATTGATGCTGAACCAAAATGAACAAAAGTTCAGCTATAACATATACCAACACAAAATAATGCATTTGAATCGACTCAGATGCCACAATGGTACAACTATTAAGCTAAATGATGAACATCCATTTTCACTACTGTCTCTGCCTGCTGTAGAGCAGTTATCTGCTCTTTTCCTGTTTAGATCAAATATGTTTCTAATATCACACCAAATAAACTTTGGATCGATGCATTTTGTCAGCTTACATGAAAATAAGTACAGACGCTGAAAAGTCAATGAGCCCTCTCTAATAAAAAGAATAACAGCTCGTCTTAGTGTCCAGGCAGCTACTTCAATAAAATGTGGAAGAAAACCACAGTCAACTCTCAGTCTGTTGTTTGATGATGCGTGACTAGAATGGAGTATCAATAGGAAAAGCTTCTCTCCGTGTCTATCAGTATAACAGGAAGGCTATTTAGTTGCAACTCTATTCATATTTGGTGTTTGGCTTGTCATTTAAAGTCATCAAGAATTATGGTAACGCCTATAAAACATGACAAAGCGTGAGTATGGCCCTGTTCACACCTGGTATCAACATCGCAAATGGACAGCACTTGAGTAAGAGCGTTCACCTTACTCACATTGATTTCAGAAGGCATTCATCTCTCTCTCCTGTAATTATGAACAACACAAAATTTAAGGCACCGCGCACTCCGGAGCTGATAGCGTCCTCTCTAGTTAATGCTGTTTTTCCAGCCATAAGGGCCATCCCTTTTAGATGGAGTTCCATGCAAGCGCACGTCAAGCTGACAGGTCTGAATGGGCTGTAGATGCTTGCAGAGTCATATTTGCCCCAGATCCCGTAATATTACTGAACTTTGTCAGTCGACATGGTTCTTTTGCTTCTCAAAACGTCCTTGCCTGCTTCACCACCCTCTGTTTGTCAACAATTGTACATTGTCTTTAAAGGGGAGGTGTAACAGAGCTGCACTATGTCGGTTTTACGACAGTGCAGTTGCACTCTGATGCACTTCAGTGGGCGTAAAAGTGCACTAACCAAATTCAAGCCTAAATGTTGTTTTATTGTGGCCCGACACATGAGCTACCAAACCAATGTGGACACATGCGTCCTATCACCTCCACATGCGGCCTGAGTGATCGGTTCTCAGTCTGCCTCAGGACGGATTGAGGTGTTTCACACCTAGCATAGAGGATGTCCTCTTGTGGCTTGATCACCCAGGAGGGATGTTAGTGCTAAATGTAAACAAGATTTAATAGAGTAGAGTTGAATCAGACCATTTGATGGAATAAAAACATGACTTTAAGATTAAAATACCGCCTTTAACGTTTAAGTTGTACCTTTTACAAATCAATGAAGAGTGTAAATACTGCAGTCAATGACAATAACTCCTCATATTTAAGGATGAAATAGTCAAAACATATTGTACAGAGAAGTCAACCATGCAGGTTTTTTGGCCAGATGGATAATATTTCAATAATGTGAGCTAACTGTCTGAAAGCCGCGGAAACACGAAGTGAAGATTGCTGCTGTAGCTAAAAACCAGACAGATCATCACTGGGGAAGATAAGAAGTCTAGGTTGATACTTCCGTTTTGTAGATTTCAGCCTGAAGCTATTATACAGTCTAATATTAGAGTTCTGCAGCTTGACATTCAGGGAAGTACTTTACTGGCTTCTTGCTGATAACTAGACATGAACATTGATCTGTCTCTCATCTTTCTTACTCTGAAGCTATAGTGCAGCTTAGAATAAGGACCATAATCAAACTTTGACAGAAAAAACAAAAACAACATTAAACTACAACTTCTCTGGAGGCCACAAGAAGAGATGAAGAGAAGGTTCTGTTTGGACATAGAAAATCAAGTTGTAGCCATTAAATTATGATCTGAAACCATCAAACTGCATGATTTATTTATGTAAGCAGACCACTTAGCTGAAAAATTGATTTCATTGCGGAGGCTTGTTTGGTTTGACAGTCCATTTTTATAGAGTTGGAGGCTAATGTTGGAGCAGCTGGTGAAGACACAGACATGCTGCAAGAAAGAAATATCTAACTTTTTGCTGAAAGGAATTAATTTGGTTGTGTTGATTGCTAATTCTTTACTGTCTATACAGTCCTTGGCATTTGATAACGATTTTTTTTTAACATATAACCAGGTACACAGATTCTCGTGGCCAATAATCTTGGACAAGGCAAACCCTGAATGCATTCACATTACACTATTGGATATACTGTATGTTTATGATGTACTGCAGAGTAGTAATGCTGACTTCAGCCTGCACCTGGGCGTCTACACATTGACCTCTGGGAGATTAACCTACTCTCTGTCTGTGCTGTTGAAGGTGATGTCCTTACTGACATCCTGTAGTCATCCATGGGTTCCTTCCCAGGTTATCCTGTATTCTGAAGTTGCTCTTGTGTTCGCAAACAGCTGAGTCCGAGGGAACAAGGTCCTTGGTGTAAAGTAATGTTTACGATATTTGTATTTGATGACATATTCCAACCAACCTGTCTAAACTCCTTGCAGTGTTTACCTGCAGCTGATCCAGAACGCTGCTGCTGAGTCCTCACCAAGATCAAGAAAATGGATCACATCACTCCAGTTCTGAGGTCTTTACATTGGCTCCCAGTCTGTCAGAGAATAGATTTTAAAATACTGCTGCTGGCTTATAAAGCGCTGAATGGTTTAAGGCCAAAATACATTAGTGACCTTCTGATTAATTACAAACCATCCAGACCTTCTCAGGTCGTCTGGTACAGGTCTGCTCTCTGTCCCCAGAGTCAGAACCAAACACGGAGAAGCAGCGTTCAGTTTCTACGCTCCTTATATCTGGAACAAACTCCCAGAAAACTGCAGGTCTGCTGAAACTCTCAGCTCTTTTAAATCAAGGTTGAAGAATCATCAGTTCACAGCTGCCTTTCATTAAACAATTTTAATAAGATTTTAAACTTTAACTCTGCACTGTAACTTTTAACTCTTTTTATATTTTTACTTTATTTATTTCAATTATTTTCATTTTTCTATTGTAATGTTTCTTTTTCCTCTGTCATGATACTTTTGATGTCTTGTGTGAAGCACTTTGAATTGCCTTGTTGTTGAAATGTGCTATATAAATAAACTTGCCTTGCCTTGCCTTACCAAGAGAACTCTCTCAGGTTTGAAATAAAGCCAATGTTGAAGTGCAAACAACTGCAGTTCCCTGAGTGTCCACTTGAGACAGTCTCCAAAAGCCCCAAAGCCCCATTAACACCAATGTTAAAGTCCCCATGAACAGGACTTCGTGACTATCTAACTGCCTTGTTGTGACGTATTTCCAACTGAAACGGGATCGAACCAATCACAGCAGAGATTTATAGCCTGCTGGTTTTGGTCTAAATCATGTCATTAATGGTACGCACTGTTCGGGGGTGAATGACAACTCATCCATCGTAATTATATTGGCGCTAAGAGTTATGCTTTATTAGGGGCATTGCTGATCTCATTTAATTGCAATAGCATTTCCAATATGGCGACCACCATCAATGGTCTTCACAACTCTGCATCAGAAAGCACGTCACTGACACTACGTTCATGTTCTATTCAGTCTATGGTGTTAACCAGATCTTAAGCACTAGGAAAGTTTCTGGTTAGTTATTACTTCATGTGTCTAGCATAGCCATGACATCACTGTTTCTTATATGATCTGACTTTAAACTGGCACTTTGACATTTAATAACAGTTTGATTTCAAATTCAATATGCCAAAGAACAGATCAAACACAAGTGAAAATGTGTCCTGATACATTTGCTGATGAAAGGATCGTCTATCTTTGCTTTTCTTTCGTTGTCAGCAGGATCTGAAAAGTCTTTTGAACTCTGTTGAAGCTTGACACTTGCAGACCAAATGGGATATTAAACCATCTTTAAGTAACCAAATTCAATCTGAAAGGGATTACATTTCCATATAAAACCCATCTTCCGTCTTTGATGATAATGGGTTGCTGCCCGGCAATGAGAATCATATTACAGGTATTACTTTGTACTCATGGCTATTAAAGTGATTACTCTAATACAAATCATGCAAATTAACAGTAATGCAGGAGAAGCCGAAATGTTTCCCCCTCCATTAGGTGCAAATCTGACAAATCTTTTGAATTGGAGTTGATTTGTCGCAAAGTATGTGCAGGTTGGCAAGACATGCGATATGATAATGAAGATGCTGTGTGGTATCATTGCATGTTATTTTCGGATGCAGAAAAAAAGCAGAGAGTCTGTTCAGTGCACATCTTATACTGGAGAACACAACATCACAAAGTCGCAGACTGACTTTTTCACCAGTGAAAAGTTATGAGAGAAAGCAGATGAAAGTCTTCTCCACTCAGACTGCTGTTAAATACAGCTTCCGTGTGAGAAGGAGCAGCGTGTCACTTTCAGTTAGGCACATAGCTGATGTGAATGCTGTTATCTGCTGTTTCCCTTGATGATGATGATTCATTGATGTTTTCCTCTGGATTTATAAATATCTGACTTGAAGCGGAGTAGTGAGGTCACTCAGGGAAAGCTTGAAGATCCTTGACACTTCTAATGCAGCTGTCAGTCACTCCATATATCAGTCAGTTGTTCCCTGTCAGTCTTTGCACTGCGAAATCAAAAATCAATATCCACATCACTCCTTTCCTCTCCTATTCCTCTCTGTCCTGCTTTTGATTTAATTGGGAGTGTTTTCATACCTTTTTCTTCATATGTCCTTTACTTTTTTTTGCTACTTATCCTTTTTTTGTAAGTCCTCATAAAATTACAAACTACTGAACCCTTTAACATTTCTGGGGATTTCCTTGCTCATTTTCTGTTCGCAAGTTTTAAGTGACGATACCGCTGTGAGGTCTGTACCATTAGAATGAAGCTAGAGCCAGGAGGTAGCCTAGCTTAGCACGAGAAAGGAGGCTCTGTCCACAGTTCAAAAGGGCTGCTAAACTGCACAAATTTGAAAACAGTAGGAGTCCAAGTTTTGTGAAGCCAAACACTGAGTGACCTGAGAGTTAAGTCTCTTCAACACTTTTAGAAAATCAAGCAACTCTGGTGCTCATGTTAACTGATGCCTGATCGATGCTTATATACTGACAGTTCAAGGCAGATAATTACACCCCTTTTACAGCCAAGCTGCAACCTCCAGTGTTGAAAAATGAGGCCAATGCAGAAGTGCAAAACATTGCTGTTCCTCAGGTGTTGTGACTCCAAGGACAGCAGGAATACACATGTTTTCTTATGTAAAAATACTTAGATAATGCTTGAAATATATTTGGCAGATAAAGAACATTTAACACAGGAACGCTGGATTAAAACAGGGAAAATGTACTATTCATTATATGGGGATTTTCAGCATCTCCAATATGGTGACTGCCATTGTTAGGCTTCAAAACTGCGCTTCAGAAACCAATGGGTCATTGGAGGTAGTAACATAGGTGTAACAGAGGGGGTAGACGGTGGAAAACTGTAGTGTTGAACCGTGCTTTTACAACGCTGTAACGCAATTTTAAATCAATAGAACGCCGTTGCAGATGCTATGTGTAAGTACAAAGGCATAATAATGGCAGGACTTCGTTACGGCACTGTTGTAGAATCACAACATCTAAAAGGGCTAATGCAAACAGGATACATTTATATTCATGTTCTGTCAAGGTTTATAAAGTTGCCTTTGGACATAACTAATTGTTTCCTCCTATTTTATTTTATGCTTAGCGAAGATAAGTGGATGAATGGATAACTAACCAAACATTGGACAAACATCAATTTTGTTTTCATGACCACAATACTGTTTACATTAACCAAGTTCTTATTTTAAGTTAACAGATAAGCTTGTATAGTGCTTTTCTAGTCTTCTGATTACTCAAGTGCTTTTACACCGCAGGTCACACCTACACATTCACACCCTGATGGCAGAGGCTGATATGTAAAGTGACCATCAGAAGAAACTAATCCCATTCATACACATGCGTATGTTGCCGACGAAGCAGAGTGAGCAATTCGGGGTTAAGCGTCTTGCCCAAGGACACATCGGACATGTTACTGCAGGAGCTTGGGATCGAAACCCAAACCTTCCGGTTGAGAGATGACCGACTCTACCGACTGAGCCACAGCCGCCCCGATACTTTGACCCTTATTTACTGATTTCTTTTTAAACCTGCTTAGAGGGTGACATGATATAAAACGTGTAGCGTGTTGTTTTAATAACACACACACAAATAGTGCATAAAACTGAAGCAGGGTTAAGGTTGGAACTCTGTCAAAATGCTTCATTGATAAAAATGACTTTTTATTTTGATGAAGAGAAGGTATATAGGTGTTTGTGTTATCTACCAGGAAAGTGTACTTGCATGTGTTTGAATGGTGGCATGCTGAATGACACTGCACTGTGTTGCAGCAAGAGTTAAGCTAGTTTAATGCATGGTTGAAAACAATTAAATATAAAGTTTTATGATAATGGTTACACACCTGAGAAAGCTACAGTATGAACATCACAGACGAGAGCATTTGCAAAAACCAAAACTGACACAGGTCTGCTGATATATTTTGTTGACATTCTTGTAATCACATTACAAATTATAATGATGATGATTATATGATATTATACAATAACAATGGTTATACTCATCATTATGTATTCTTATTGTCACTATGCAAATGCAATCTGTTGTGGCTGATTCATACTGTCTGTGTGCATTGCATTATTCAGACCCTTGAATCAGTCGCTGCTGTGATTTAAGCTAATGTGTATCCAAAAACAAACAAACTAGCTAAGGGCTCAATTATTGGGCGAAAAGAGATAGAACTAAGGAAATAGGAGGTAAGTGGTGTGACTGAATGATTTATTTTTAAAGTAATTTGGGTGAGTCGAGTAGATAAGATTCAGAGCTTTCACCTAGTACACCCCTCCATACCTCCCTGCGTGTTCACCCTCCCTCTCAATGGTGTCTGATGGCTCTCTCCATCTGCCCAGCCCCTCTCCTCCTCTCTTTGTATTATGCTTGAACCCAGTGAACCTGCCTTTTCCTTACAGCTACTGCCGCTGCAGTGAGGATGAAAGACTCTTCTCTCCATGCACTCTCTCTTCATGTGTGAGAGAATACTGTCTGACAACACCTCTGCCTCTCTGCCTCCTATCAGTCCAGTTCACATTTACTATTCTATCTGCCATGACAGGGTTCTTTCTGATCTCTGTGAGCGAGATGTTTCATGTCAATAGGACCTGCAGTACAGATAAAATAAATTTCTGTAATAGTCCAGAGTGTGTGTTATCTTGTGAAGCCTGTGTAGTGTATACAGTGTGTGCAGGATTACTCCACTATATGCCCATGTATCAGTACATGGCTCCTAAAATTTGTGATTGCTCTCCTGAGACACGTATGTACAGTCTGCACTCTACTTTATCAGCACTGAATGATGTTGGAAAATCCAATTTCCTCTTTTCTTTCTCGTGGAGATATTATGAGAGTTCCAATTTTTGAAAAAGTGTTTGTCCTTCAGAAAAATGTCAACTCACCTCAGAACTAACTCCCAGTGGAGGGTGAACTGAGGGGAGGACAGGAAGCAACATGTTTATATCTCTCTGACCATGTGTGAAAAATGTTTGTGTGTATGTGTGTGTGTTTGGACGAGGAACAGACATTTGAACCATGACACTCCTATCCAGCTTTTCCATTTTCCATCCTCTTGAATTTCCTGGTTTCCTGCTCATTTCCAGTCAGCACTTACAGTCATTTCAACATCGACATTTGGCTGAAAACAGGATGAAAATCAGGTCGGTCCATAAAATACCTGTTTTCAACCATATTCCAGCAAACAAAAAATTAAAGTTACAATTTCAACGTGTCACAAGACACAATTTTGTTGTCTGATTTCGGTTTAATTTTTTTATTTATACTGATACCTGACAGAAGGGAAGATTTGGAAGAGTAAGGTGGCTGAAGGTGGTGAGTGGTCGACTTAAATGTCTAAGATGTCTACTGAATGAAATGATAAAATGAACTTACTATATCATCAGGCATTAAGGAAACATGCTATACTGAAGTGCTGGCTCCTCTGACAACAATGTAGCAGCCAGTATGTCCTCCTTCTAAGTTTAGATTCTGGTCTGGAATAGTCTGTATTTGTTTTGACCAGAGAAGGTAGGTGGTTTTAAGGCACCCCCACACAGCCGTTTTGGACGCCCCTTGGTTTGCCAGGCAAATGGCAAACCAACAGATGTTGAAGCAATGGAAGCTGGTAAATGAAGTGGTTCAGATATAACTGATTCTACCCGACCTAAAGGGCCTTGACATTTTTTAAAATAAACTCCTCGTGCAGAAACGTGGTAACACTAGGATAAATGTTGGAGATGCTTTTGTAAAATAGAGAGAGGTTAGAACGCAGAAAGGTTTCAAGACTGATGCAGAGTTGGCTAAACACTGAAGCTTCAGTGTCCGTGACGTGGCAACGGGCATGTGCATCGAATCTCCAGAGGAGGGGCTGGAGGCTCTCTATAATGTTTTATTTGGACTGCAGTTTTAAACGCAATGTGTCAGAGTTACATATTGCTCTAGATTGAATCATACTCTATTCATAAATTTTTTCGTAGTTGACAGTGATGCACCGCTGTGTAATACAATAATTTTAGCCCCTTATGAGATGCGAGTGAAAAATCCCTGTTAATATCTGTGTAAATGTGTGAGAAATCTTTTGACTGTGCAAGAGAAAAGAAGTTCATTTTGATGCAGTTTTCTGTGAACAATGTGTCTCTTAATTATAACAATCCATCCAATCCAAAGCATATTTGAGCTTAGACCAAAGAGTAGTGCCCACAGTTGGCTGCATGGGTAAACCTTTTGTTGTCTACTAATACTAATTAATATAATGAAAGCTATGGCTTCACTTGAGCTGCCTCTCCAATCAGCTATACAAGTTATGAGAAAGTGTTTGAGTAGCAGTTACTTCACTAGATATTCTTGATACTCTAGATATTTTTTGTGTAGGGAAACCTCCCACGGTCATTAAGAACCCTACATATCAGATGTTATAAAAACAGCCTGTTAATCTTTATACAATAAACAGAAGAAAGCAGAAGTACTCTTCAGTGTAATGCAGAAGCTGATATATGCACACACAAAAAAACCCCAGAGTGCACAATCAGGATGGTGCAAAAACTGAGATATAACAATGGGCTTTGTTATCTTGTATCTTGAAATTTTTTGGAGGAGAAAATAATCTCCACTGCAAAGTCCCATGGGTTAGCAGAAACACTTTACAAGCTAATTTGTAAGTGTTTCTCCCTGAGATAATTCATTGTTCAGCCTTGTCCCAGCAGAGGTATCCACCAGCTTTATGCAGCTAGAGCCTGCAAATATATATTGAAAGTGATAAATAGCCGTGTCTTCGTAGAAGTGACAGTGTGAACCCACAATAAACCTGAAGTTGGTTTTATTTCAGCTTTGGTAGTGAACTGACTTTATTCCCAAATGTTCAAAGGGTTTTTATGTTTCTGCTGGCAAATTTTTCCCTTACGAGTTATGATTTTAGTTCCAGTGAGCCTTCTTAAAGGACGTATATTTTATGCCTTTCAACAAGTTTAAATAAGTCTCTGAGCTCCCCAAAATATGTCTGTGAAGTTTCTTATTAAAACTCCACTCTATAAACCCTCTATTTCAGCCCTGCTCAGAACAGACTGTTTCTGTGTCTGTAGCTTTAAATGTAAATAAGCTGTGTCTGACCACGCCCCTCTGGAAGGGCTTTGGTGGCTCGCTTCATGCCCCATTGTTTACAGTGAGAAGGCAGACTCAGAGGGCAGAACAAACACCTAGCTGTGGGGGTGTCACCCACCTGGGGGAGGGGTTACTGCCCTTTGTGATGTAACAAAGGGAAAATTAACAAACGGCCTGTTTGAGAGCACATTTTCTGAAAAGTGGATCAGTTAAAAGACGGAGAGGATGGACTTTTCTCCTGATTGGGGGTTTGTAGACAGGTTAGGGACACATAAGTGTTAGAAAAATATGGTAAAGGTCATCTTGCTTAATATGTGACCTTTAAAGGAACCAGATTTTTTAACACAATGCGCAACACTTTAATATAGATATATGCACAACGTCACTTCCCTCAGTGTTGACTGCAAGAAAAGCTCCTTGCTCATGAACCAGAAAAACTCCAGCAAAACTCCTCCTTTCGCACTACAACCTGTACTTGCATTGCCCACAGAGAGTCGAAGGAGAGAGGGGCTGCACAGCATCATGTCCAAGATCAACTGGAGAGAACACACATCGGAAGAATATGTCAGAAAAGCAGCATATACTGTGGATATGGATGAAAACTATTTTAATACTGTGATTTTGGAGTCAGACATTCAAGGCCATTTCTAAAAGCCAGAATACAGTGTGTAGGAATAACTGCGTGCAGAGGAGCAAGAGGTCACTGCAGCAAAGGGTGAAGTTACACCAGCCGTTGAGGAGGGAGGGAAAGAGCCGGCTCGAGCTCTGGTCTGTCCGATAGGGAACAGCCTGGAAGTGGCCTTGGAAGGCAACAAGCCCAGAGCATTCTGGGTGTTAAAGTATTTGAACTCAGCCACTTCTCTGGAATTTCTGTTGCTAAGTAGCACCGATTCAATCTTTTTCACCTTTCTACTGCATAGAAAGTCTATTTGTGTGACAAGTCTATCTTCCAAGCAGCAAATTTCTCCTTTAAAGCTCATTTATACTTTCTTCACTTATGAAAACTTATGAAAAAAGATGTGTATGTTTGAAACAATATAACCGTCACTACCCATATGCTCCCACACGTCTTTAACGTCGGGATAGACATTAAACGATGCATCCACTTCAAGTCTGGTTCTCACACGGACGTCACACGGAATTAGGACAAAATGAACGCAGAGTACGAGCAGAAAGCTTAGTCCATATCTGTATGCGTATCAAACGTAGAGCATAAATGCGCCTTTATTACACACGTCACCAGGTGTTAGTACTAAATCTAGCATTTGTGACTCAAGCATCTACCTAGAGTCACCTTACAGTTAACAGATGTGTCATTTGCAGAGATTTCCTTCAGCAATCAAGCCCTTTTTCAGCATGCCCTTAAAGCCTGCAGATTTAGCATGAATCCACTCTGAAACGCTGCACATACTCAGCCTGATTGAATCGTGACACTGCTGAGAGATCTTCCTGGAAGCTGGTAGACACAGAAGCAGTGATGATACTGAATGACTGGGAGACGGGAAGACCAGGTTGTAGTCATGAAAACAGTGGCTTTTTAATGTAAACACTACATTCGATTGGTTTTTCCAGCACGGACATCCCACATGAAATAACAACCATTCACTGAAGAGGAGTAGAGGAGGAGAGAGAGAGAGAGAGAGAGAGAGAGAGAGAGAGAGAGAGAGAGAGAGAGAAAGCTGCACAGAAAAAAAGCATTCACTGGATAAAGAACAGAGGAGGTAAAAAAAAAATCAAAGAAATAATGAAGATAACATGAACAGAATGCCAAAGGAACAGGTATATCATGTCATTATACACAGCTGTTTTCTCTTTTAAAAAGTGGAAATCAAAATGTCAAGAAAGAGAGGTCTATATAGATAGATAGATCAATGAGAGGTAACATAGATTAGGTATGAATAGATAACGCATTTCCAAATCTACTTATTGTGTGTGTGTGAGTGTGAGTAAGTGTGTGTTTGTGAGACATGAGAACTGTGCTTTTCATTGTAGACTTGGAAGATGTGTGCCAAACTGAAACGAGACAGAGAAGAAGAAGAGGAAGAAGAAGAAGAAGAAGAAGAAGAAGAAAGGAGCATGACTTTATACAGCGTTGATGTGTGAACATGCGGCGTCCCTAACTAGCGGACGCAGCGAAAAACGTGCTCTCCCCAAAAAAAGTGGTTTTGTTTTTTTCTCTCTGAAATAATAAAAAATAGATATCGTTATAATATTATATTTAATCGTTCTGAGTCAGGCTAGAGTGAGGAAACGGTTCTAATGCAGGGAAACAGGCAAAACGGTAAAAGGAGATGGGGGACGGGGAACAGTTCAGAGCATCACAACAACACGGGGTCAGTCTGAGATCGTCGTGGTTCCAAATCAGCTCGCTTGTCAAGCAGGAACCCTTTGCAAAACATCTCTATATTTAAAAAAAGGGAGTTATAGAGAAGAAAATGTTTTGTAGCTACAAAGCACAAGAAAGGTTGTTTTTTTGAGAATATTACAGGATCGTCATTGTTGTTGATGTGGTTGTAATATCCATGTTAACTGGTTTTATCAACCATCGCAGGAGGAGTAGTAGTAGTAGATTATTTTTTAAATTCAAATTCTGCATCAGTGTAAGAATCCCAACATCTATACTTCTTCTTCCAAGCCTCCCACTTGATCTTCCAACCCTTCAAAACTTGGACTTTTTCTTTTATTTGACCCCACTCCGCCCATTCAGGAACGAATCACCACTCTCCTTCTGTTACTGCTATCTGTCCTCGCTGCTCTTTTTTTTGGTATTTTTATTCCTTCTTTTTTATTCACCTTTTGCAATTTTTATAACAAGGATTTTTAAAGTTATTATCCCAACAGCATCAGTGTTAAGCTTCTTTTTTTTTAAAAGTTTTATGAGTTAACTGCTCTCTTTATACAAAGGCTTGAGTATCTCATGCTAACTGTGTCAAGGCTTTGGGAGGAAGAGAGGAGGAGAGGGGAGTAGGGGGCAAGGGAGGGGTGGGATGGGAGACGAGGGTTCGAAGAAAAAGGAGAGGACCTTTAACCGTGAAAGAAGGATGCCAGGGCACCATGCAAAAAGAAGGCGAAAAACAGAGAGAGACGGATGTGGGTAAGAGAAGAAAAGGAATGGTGGTGGTGTGTAAATGAAGAGAGAGAGAAAGAGAGAGAGAGAAAGGTGTGAAGGACAGGCGATCAGTCAATAAATAAATGAATAAATTAATCAACCATTAACAGAGCAGGAGTGAGTTTCCTGACATGGAGTATGTTAGTAGGTCTACAGGTTATAACAGTGAGGAAGGTAGAGTTATAACGTCGTGAACTTGCTTCTAAAAGCGGAGCTATCTACAGTACAGTACCTCTGTTACATGGCACTGATAGGACATTTAGCACATTTCCTATTGGCTCTCAGGTTCCGCCATGATTAGCGATTGGCTAACAGCTAAGGCCAGGTTGAGGGAACAGGAAGCCTGTCTTTCTGTCCATGAGCATTTTTAAGTTGGGAGTAAAACAAAAATAAAAGACTTATAAAATTGACTACAAACATTTTGAATGTCTCCACTAATGTAAACAAAAGAGTCATGTTAAAATCACTGGTGTCAGTTTCAGCAGGTCTCAAAAGTTTTTTTGTTTTTTTTAAGGTTTTCACCGACCTGTCTGTTTTTTTTAGTGCTATCGACATTTTAACATTTCTGCAAAATTAATACATAATCACTACTTTAGCAAAAAATAACAAACAACATAATACACAAAAAAAAGGTGTCAAGGTGAGGCAAAATGTGAATAAAAATCAGTGTACAGACTGATACTCATGTAATAAATATACACACGATCAACAAAAATAAAACAGAAGTCATATTCATAGATATAATCATTAAAAAAAAATCTGCAAAAAAGAAAAAGGTACAGGTTTTGTTTTTGTTAACAACAAAAAGACACGGCTGAGAAAGCAAAAGAGAGGAGAACAGGAGGCTTTCATTGACTTTGTTCAAGAAGTTTCCAAGGCTGCAGGGTTTCATGTTTTCTACTCAAACAGATCTGTTTGATCGGCAGCGCCAAAGAACCTCAGGAGGAGAAGTCGGAGCGAGAGAAGAAGAGACAAGAACTAAAAACATTATATATATATATTTATATATACGTATGCCTATTTTTTTTAAATTATCCTCATTATTAATATGTACCTAGTTGCATTTTTCTTTCTTTTTTTCTTTAAATAATCAGCAGAATCATCATCGTCATCATCACCATCATCATTTCCACAGCAGTGTCAAAGGAACAGGGGCGAGGAGGAGGAGAAGGGGGGGGGGGCAGGAAGGGTGAGAGAGAGAGAGAGAGAGAGAGAGGAGGGGGACAAAGGGGGGAGGACATTACAGGGTGTGTGGGCGTGCTCAGTACAAGCCACACCCTCGGAGGTTGTTGGCGATGATGATGTCGGTCACGGCGTCAAACACCACCTGGATGTTTCCTGTATCCGTGGCGCACGTCAAGTGACAGTAGATTTCCTTATTTGGAGAGCGGTTCTTGCTCTCAAACTGTGCTTGGATGTAGGATGCGGCGTCATCGTAGGTATTGGGTCCTGCACAGGGAAGCGGAGAGAGGCAAAGATTTTCATACAAACAATTTTCAAAATGGAGGCTCCCTGAATTTTAAAAAGGAGGTTGACTGCTGGGAATTGAGATGCAGATATTCCCCTGGTGTAACTAAAATCTGCTCCTGTTTCTGAGTCCGGAGGGATTCATGGCGTGTGTGTCTCTGCGAGGGGGATTTTGTACGCCTGGGTGTTTCCTGAATATTTTGTACTGAAACATTGACGAGTTACTAACCCTCATAAGCATATCACTGTCATGGCTTTATTCTAAATGATAATAAATCACTCAAGGTATTTACCAGCCACAGGAGGTCCAAGAAAAGATCCTATTAATTAGGTTTTAGCAATGAGGAGGTGCTTCAACTATGTGATTTGTTCATGTCATGCAGATTGTTATTTGCTGCTTTTGACAACCTTCCTGCTTAAATGTTTGAAAACATCTGGCCAGTTCTATAACACTATGTTCAGCATGAAAGACTGACGGAGCAGGGAGAAGATAACGGTCCAACAGTCTGACATTGGATACTTTTACAAACATCTCTTGGATCAGCCGTTCATCTTCTGTTATTCTTGGTAGATTGACTGGTCAGATTGTGTTGGTTTTTATGTTAAGGTATCAGAAACCAAATAAAGTAAATGTATAGTTGATTCATGACTCTGTTGTTTTCAGCTCTGTGTTCACACTGACGGGGCGATACTTCCTTCAGCTTGTTCAAGTCTCGCCAAGAGGCTCAAACATGTTTCATACATGTTTTCATTTTGCCTGAACCCCGCCCTCTTTAACTGTAAGCTCTGCTACCACATGGGGGGAGAGAAACAGCCCCGCCCACTCAGAGACGCTGTCGGTAGAGGTACAATACAGGTGCGTAGTAAATGGTAAATGAACTTGAGCTTGTACAGCACTTTTCTAGTCTTCTGACTACTCAAAGCGCTTTTACACCGCATGTCACAACTACACATTCACACCCATTCACACACTGATGTCCATCAGTATTAACTAATCCATTCATATGCCGCTGACGGGATATCAAGGGAGCAACTTGGGGTTAAGTGTCTTGGCCAAGGACACATCGGACATGTAGCTCCAGGAGCTGGGGATTGAACTCCCGAACTTTGGGTAGAGAGACGACCGACTCTACCAACTGAGCCACAGCCGCCCCTTAAACAAGACAGCAAGATATTTTAACAGAGTACGGTCGGTGAATAAAAATGATATAAATACCAGACGTGTGATTTAGTGACAGTTTGCAAAATAATGTAACATTAACACCTTCAGCTAAATCTGCATCATCGTATGTAGTTATGTTGTTTCACCACAGACACAGCTACTGTAACACACAGTAAGCCAACTGAGCTACTTTTAAACTGGCTTAAGCACATGTTATCTGTGCGCTGAAGATCATACTTCTTACTTTGGCTGTGGAAGAATGGTTGACTGATCAAAAATATGAATGTGTGTTCTCAGGCTTGAGTAATATACCTATGAAGTGTCAGAACTGATTTAACTGTGTTTACCAGCAATAGTTACGGGACAAAACAGGAAATCAGTAGTATGCATTCAGTCATAACAGATCAGCGGTTCATTACTTTTTCACATATTTAATTAATCCCACAGGAAAAATTCAAGTTTACGCTCTGTTATTTAGAGACATGCTCCTCACACACAGGAACACACAGAAACTGTGAACATGCATTAATGGAGAGATGTCAGAGTGGGGCTGCTACACTGCTACATAGGGAGCACGCCAGAGCTGTGGGGGGGTTTGGTGCCTTGCTCAAGGGCACATTGGCAGTACTCGGGATATGATCTGGCACCTCTCCAGCAACCAGACCAACTTCCATACTTTGGTCCACACCAGGACTTGAACCCCGCTGCCCTCCAGTTCCCAACACAAGTCCTGAGCTATTGCCGCCCCCCATTGACCAACTGTTTATCTCTTTTTCCACAATTTCCCTGTCTTTGTTTCAAGAGTAATACCACGTCTACTATCAGGAGTAGGACTTTAAATTCCCTCTCATCTAAATGATATTTCTCCATCTTCTTCAGTCTAAAAATAAAGTCAGATTCAAAATGCATAATGCATCAGCCCCCCCTTATTCACTTTTGCTGAAGAAAACAGAAGAAGGGCTACAAGAACAATATTTTGTAAGACTCACTCTGTGAGGTAAAGGAGGACGTGACGCTTGAGCAGGAAAAAGAAGGAACATGTCACATAGACTTACTGTGATTATCAACAGTTTACTGAAAAACGTAAAGTATGAGAGACAGAGATGATAAGGATTTGCTTAAAAGAGCTGCATGTGTGAAGAGGGCAGGAGACAGCTCTCACTTTCCATCTCCTCTCTTTCCCCTTCTTGGCTGACCAAGCATGACAGTCTCCTGCTCTCTGGCTTTAAATCCCTCCTTCTTACTGTCACGGCTACATCTGACTCTCACCTCAACATGGAGAACTTTTTTTCTCTCCCCCACTCATCTTCTTCTTTAGCCTCTCAGAGTCTCCCTCTCGTTACACAAGCAGGTACCCAGATTTAGAACATTTTGTTTTCTGTCTGTAGCATAATAAAATAAAACTCTACATAAATGTGTGATTTAAGAGAGGCTGTTTGGCACTAGTGGTGTCTAAAAAGATGTTTGCTTGAGAAATTGCACAAGAGGCAGAAATCCGCTAAAAAGTGGCAGATTTATTCACCAAAAAATGCCCAAAAAGAGCAAGAAAAAAAGAGTCTTTGGTAAATTCACATAAAGCAGGTGAAGTCTAAAGTAACTGTATGAAACACAGGCTCACAGCAAGCTGCTACAAGCAACAGCCCCCCCCATTCTTCTTCTTTTTCATTGGTGTTTCACGGCAGCTAGCATCCACAATGTTGCATTATTGCCACCTCCAGGTTTCATTCTCCTTCATTTTGTTAACATCTCAAGTCAGGTCATATTTAAATCTTTAACTATCCCTTTCCTCCGTTGTTCACATTCTCCACACTCCAAGACGCTCTTCACATTGGCTTCCACCCATCCCATTTTCTGCATAATGACATCATTACTTGCCTCTTCTGTGAGAATGTCCTGCTCGATATGAGGCTATGCTCTACTGTTCCTGTCTGTTGACAATTATCACACAATCCTGTTGGATGTTTAAGTGTACAAGGCTGTTCAGGTTACTATGCCCGATTCTCAGCCTGCTTACTATTACCTGCTCCTTTTTATTTTATTTCCCGTTTCTTGACATATTTACTCTGCTCGGTATCGAGTGTAAATGCCTTCCTTTTGTTTCATTATCCCCATTCTGTTGCCGCTGCTGATTTACTTCCATACCTCTGCGCTCTGCTTTGGATCATTTAAATACTGGCTTCAACATCTCCCCTCTTAGCTGCCTCCTTCGCCAACTCGTCCGCCCTCTCATTCCTTACTATGCCTAAATGTGCTGGTACTTTTCCCCCCAGTTTATTGCTGAGCCTCCCTTCATACCTCTCTTGGCCCCGCCCTAATTGGAGCAAACCATTGCAGGGTTAAGGGAAACCAGAGAATTCAATTCCACATGAAACAATAGTAAGACAGGAAACAGCAACATGGCATAGCGATATCTTAAAGTGGGAAGTAAAAGCAGATCAATAAAGATGTATTATAATAAACGATCATGTTATTTTTTTAAGCGAAACCCTACCTACTGAAGGCTCCACACTGTGTCTAACAAGGTGGCCTCACTCTTCCCTAATTACTCTGCTGGCTGCAGGAAATGTTGGGAATGTGTGGGCGAAAAGTTTTGGAGGAAACTTTTTCACACCATCTCTCCTGCTAATAATTAAAACTGACCCAATGCTGTAAACATCTGGTTTGATTGTGCAGAATTTCCAAGTGACAATAGCAGTTCTGGAGATCACTTAACGGTCTGACTGCTGGTGTTTGCTCACACTTTGTTACGTTTTAACGAGTGGTCCTCTTGTCCCTCTTTGGCTTCGCAGGTTCACCTCAGACTCATCATCAGCATCAGTTTCAGTGTCTTTACATCAGCTTTCAGACAGGTTAGGAATTTATCCGAGGATTTTTAAGAACTTATATGAAAGTTAGACATTACTAAAAACTGCTTACAAAAATACTTCTTAAAGGTATGATATGTGACTTAGTGAGTAGATGTTGCACCTTTTGCCGGTCTATTTGAACATAACCAAGCAGTCCCTTCAGCGCACCGCCTCTTCCTTCCCCCCCTAGTGTTCTGCCCGAGTGCAGCCGTTACTACCGCTGATCTCCATTTCGATATGCCGACCAAAGTTTATACGGTTCTTTCTTCTTGAAGTATTTTATTCCAAAAGAAGTCTTATCTTTGGTTCGGAAAGTCTCTTGGTTCTCTTTGATTTGTATTCTTGTGAAGAAAACTTCACCATTATGCCTCTACTAACAGCGTCCCTGAGTGGGCGGGGCCATCCCTCTTCCCCCAGGTGGGGGCAGGGCTAAGCTGAAGAAAGCCCCGTCCTTAGCTTAAAACATCCAATCTTGTTAGCTTCACTTTTGTTAGTACATTTTCTTTTTCTGAACAATTGTATTTAACATACAGTATATGTCCGTGTGGACTTGTTTCTGTAAGGATATAATCGTTATTGTAAAGAATCCTTTGTTTGTTTTTACTTTAAAATCTTTGGCAGTATTTTTTCTCATTTATTTTCACAAACTTATGTTACTCATTTTGGTTCCCCCAGACAAACATTGGTAAGGTTTTATTGTCCGTTTTGCTCATATTTGTTCTTATATGTGTGTTTTAAGGCAACAATATGTACGCATTTGGTTTGGTGCTGTTTGGCACCCACCGGAGGTCTCTGAGTGCTACTGCACAGTCGTAAAACACAAGGTGCTGTAAACACCTTTCCCTCATTGTTAAAGTGCTCCTATTTATAAGCATAATGTCTCACAACATCTTTACGGGAGTTGGAAAAGATGTTGTGAGGAGCCAAAGAACCATACCAGCTGACAAGGTACAGTAATATTTCCAGGTTTTGAGCTGATATGACTCTGCTAGATTTTACAGCCCTTTGTTTGCATGTAGAGTATCGTCAAATCCGGAATATAAGTCGCACCGGTATATAAGACGCAGTCCTTTTTGGGGGGGTTACCAGATAGTAAAAGGCCACCATTTGCTTTAAATGCATGAGGGAGGGACAAAAAACTGTAAGTAGCGCAATCAGCCTGGTCTGTGTCCCAGTGTTTCCCAGCACAGCTTGCAATCAGCTTGCAATAAACAATGAATGGGGAATAGCGCCACCTCGCGTGCAGTGTGTGATGGTGACCCGCGGTTATGACTGCCTGTTTCATTATTTTATACTGGTATATTGGTCGAATGGGTGTATAAGACAAAGCTAACTTTTTAGATTAAAACTTAGGTATTAGAAGTGCGTCTTATACCGGATTTTACAGTATGTGTATTCAGCTGTTACCAAGATGTCTTTAGTATGTGACTATATGGCTAAATTAGAGAGAGTAACTTATTACATGCAAGTTGAGATAGAATTGTAAGGTTCCAAACTTTTAAAGTTAACGTGAAGATGGACAAGGAAAGAGACAACTTTTAGCTAAGCCTTATGTTTGCTCCAGCTATAACAAACTGTTGCAAGACTGTTGTCTTCTGTCCTTTCAGCTCCTGTTCAATAAGACGGCGAATATCCCAAAATGTCCTAAAATGTCAAATAGGAATGTCCTTTTCAAATAAGCTGGAGGAACATTTTTCACACCGACTTTAACTCAACAGTGGTCTTGTTTGGAACACGTCTGCAGGTGAACCAGCTCGTTAATATCTTTCTTCATGAAGCGGATGAAGCTAAAACAGTCCTGCTGTGCTTTGACGTGTTTCTTGTTTCACAGCCTAACAAGCCGATCAGTCGATCTATGGTTCATTTGGTTCTTTTTCTGTCCTGTGTAATTGGATTCAGATTCACTGTTTCACAGCTTATTTTGTTTTCAAAGAAATCGATGTTGTTCACCTGTCAAGTTTTGTTGCAGCTTCCGTATTTTCAGAGCTGCTATTTCACACCTATACACTCAGAAAAAAACAAACAGGATGTTACTTTTTTATTACCTGTGTATTCAGGGAAGCAGATGCTCAGTGCAGACTTCTTGATCTTCTCTGCGAACAGATCCTTTTTGTTGAGGAAGAGGATGATGGAGGTGTCGATGAAGAACTTGTTGTTGCAGATGGAGTCGAAGAGCATCAGAGACTCGTGCATGCGATTCTGCAGCAGAGGAGGGGAATAAATGGAGGGAGAAAGAAATGGATGGGGAAGATGGAAAAAGTATAAGACAACAAAGAGTACAAAAAAAAAAGAAAAAATTGGGTTACATAGCGCAGGAGGTTTGAACAGAGGGGACAGGAGAGAGAAGGAGTAAAGAGATGATAGGGAGGGCATTAGGGGAAGATCAGTGACAGACAGGGAGACAAAGTGAAAGGGTAATGAAAGAGAGAAGAAGAAAGAAGGGAAAAGTTGGAGTTAACACACATTAATTACTTTTACAATGTGACAAAGTCTGGAAGAAACCTGAGGAAAGATTATCACTGTTATGGCCAACCTTGAGTTTCAACTTGACATAAATGAGCCGAAAAGTTTTAGATAAAGACGGAGAGAGAAATAAAAACACACCCGTCCATCCCTTTTTAATTAAAACTTTCCTTAGAGAGACAGAACAGAAGACAGGCGAGATACAGACATTGGAGGGGGGGGACTTTTTATTGCTTGTGCATCTTTAATTACATTACATTGTGGATGCATAATATCCAGTGACAAGGATATCGACCCAGGAGTGATTTGTCTTACTCACACACATACTTGAACACACGGACCAAACGACGACACGATACAGCAGCAGTGTTAATCTAGAAAGATGGCCTGGTCAGGAAATTCTCTACTAAATGTTTATAATCATCAAGTGACAAGGAAGTGGAAAAAAACAAAACTATAGTCATTCAAATTTTCTATAAACACACACGCACGCACGCACGTACACACACATAACACACACACACGCACACACACACATAACACACACACACACACACAACACACGCACACACACATAACACACACACACACACACACATAACACACACACACACACACACACACACACACACATAACACACAACACACACACACACATAAAACACACACACACACACGCACACACACACACGCACACACACATAACACACAACACACACACACACGCACGCACACACACACACACACAATGAGGTCAGGAAATAATCATGTGGATCAAATTACTCACGTGGTGCTTTATTGACATTTCTCTCAGGTATAAATACAACTTTCAATAAATTATTACAGCAGTGAGGGAGATACAGCTGATGCATTTCACTTACAGTGCTCAGTGAAATACAACACACACGCACGCACACATACGCATACAAAACACAAGAAGAAAACATGTTTTAGATTTTGCTGCAAGTCTTTGTACAATATAAGCATGGTTAACTTTCAGAGAGGGATTAAATGGTGTGGGCAACAGAGAGTTGAGGGCAGCAGTAAAGGTCTTGTACAAGTTACACTCTGCCTTCTTTTCTGTACAAGTTCATTAGGTTTATTTACCCTGCAGCTATCTGAATCCTCTCCGAGTACAGCAGAAGAACAGGATCTCCCTGGTTCTGTGGAAGCTGAAATGCTTCTTTTATTTATCATTCGGGTTGATGGAAAACTGAGCACACTGTAATCTTTTTTTAAAGGCATAAACAGCACAACACAACAGGAGCTCATTTATAACTTACATGGAAAACATTTGGCACTCCATTTGGGATCAATGTCAAGTAACAAAAAGTCATAATCTTTGTGCTATTATTGTTTTTCAGAAATTGTTTATTTTTACTAAGGCATCAAATTGGCACGGGGTGCCAACATTTCTTTTGTGGAACCACCTGCTGCCCAGAATAACCAGGACCTGAATGAACCTCTGATTGCATCATTCACATCAGAGCCAGCCGCCTCAAAAAAGAACAAACTAACATAAAACTGGTTTATTCATGAGCCCCTCTCTGTAGCATGGCCAAATAACCCACCAATACAAAAACAACGGAGAGAAAGACATGAAGAGAGAGAGGACCAAAAGGTTACAGCGAGGGATATCGAACACATTATATTATGTTGCTCCTGTATGACAACGTCTTGTCCATTTTAGGTGTTTGGCTTCAGTGATCAAATAAACTACATGAACATATGCATCAAGTATACACGAGTAAGAATGAACTGCACCATGATGTATACTTAATACTTAAGTGTGCAATTACACCGTCAATTGTTGACACTGTTTGCAAGTTGTCATTTTTGTTTCCCTGAAACGTCACGCAAACATAATAACTCGGCAACTCAGGTATCATCGAAATTTCCCAATTGCACATTCCTAATTACAATTTTGGAGGGCCTTTCATGTGCTCGTAACTCGTTATTCAGTAAATACGATATTTCTGAGGAGCACATGAAGGCAGCAATAGACCCAAAGGCCTCTGGTACCAATATATCTATGTACACTGTGTTTACTTATTGCCCTGTTTGCGACCATGCTAACTAGCTAACTAAATGACAGATAGCTAGCTGGCTGACTGTCAACGTTAGCTCTTAGAGTCTCAGTTATCATCTTAATGACTATTAAATGATGGCAATGTGTGGGTTAGCCAGTTTGTCAACAGTTAGCTGAACAGCTACTTCCTCATTCAAAGTGTAGTCTTTCAACTAGCCGTACAAGTAGCCACCTAGCATCTCTAAAGAAGTGTAAACACAATGTTGGGTGCCACTTTCTACTTGTTTTCATTTATCTTGAGTAAAGTAGTTACTGATTTCAGTTCTATTACAATAAACACGTGTGTGTTGATGTAGTCGCAGTAACAGAAGGAAGAATACAATGTCATTCTGAAACTGTGAATAGTGATGAGGAACTTTTGAATAACAGCCACAGCAGGCACAGCGTTCATGGGCTTAAAGATGACTTCTATACTTTACAACATGGTTGACCAAAAGTTTGGAACATTTACTACATGAAATGATGCTCCATCATTTCATGTAGTAAATGTCTGTACTGTACGTGATTTAAATGTGTATATACAAAAATGAAGTAATAGTCCATTAAATGAAGGTCCCTTCCTATATTAAAGTATATTTTGAATACATTGAGGGTTAATTAATTAAAACATGTATCTGATATGACTCTGGTTGATTCTGTAAAGCAGCAAGAAGGAGAACATCCCCCTCTGTATGCTGCCTGAGGTGAACGCAGGGATGTAAGACGTCGGGAGAAAAAGCTTGAACATTGTGCTTCCTGTGCCACCCTGAGGGCAAAACATAAATGTGGGCATTTCCTTTCATCTAGATGTGAACTGGAGCTTACTTAAAACACTGTGGATGGAACTTTCACCAGCTCGTTGTTAATAGACGCATGTGTACTGCTGGCTGCTCTTCAGGCATTTTAAGCATAAATCCAGGGACATGTATGTATGTATGTATAAAATCTAACAATTAAGGCAAGGAGTGTCTTTTTTATAATTAAAACAGCCATGTCTCATCCAGTGTTCTGCTCTGTATCAAGTAATGGTAGCTGTGAACTAAATTATTCATACAAGAAATACTGAATCAAACACACTTGAACACTCTTAGAGGGGAAAGAGAAACAAGCTAACAAAAAATGTTTAAACTAGGACATGATTTGAGAGCAGTGCAAAAGTTAAAAACAGTGTGAACTGTTTGTTTAATCAACAATTTCAACATGGCAACGTGACATATTAGTTTGGCATCTCTGCAATGTACAAACAGGTGTATATTAATGAGTATGATACATGCATTAAAGAGGGGTAAAGCTACAATGGATAGTGACAGCTGAGAATGTAGGAGGTGATTAACTGTTAGTAATGCACTTCCTGAAACCAGCAATCCTAGAGTCAATCATCATATTACAGTCATTTTATGTGATGAATGCAGAGTCAGACACATAGTGTGGAAGTATTCACAATCAGGCTTCATGTTGGGTAAGAGAACCGATATATCTGAGTATTTTTGGTTGAATTTGGTCGTTTTTTTTTTTGGGCACCAGCATGAGGTATTGTGACATTTTAAAATCCCAAGTGTTTGTATCGTCAGTGCGTGCGAGTGCTTCTGTCTGCATGTGTGTGTTGAGGGCGTGTTTATGTGGAGAGGCTACACAGGTGTGTTCTGGGTGATGAATACACTGATACCAACTCCACCACAGCACCCCCTTAGGAGGCTGTTGAACTTCAAACAACAACACATGTACATGTTCATTAGCATGCATACATTTACACAAGCATCTGCAGACACGTGCACGGCACTCTCAAGTACTATTTACAGACACAAATGTAGGAACCTACATACATTAAGTAAACAGACAAATGAAAAAACACAAGGTAAATGCACACAAAGCAGGCTGATAAACAGCCCGAGGCAGTTCTCTGGCTCTGAGGCTGCGTTCACACTGCAGTCAAAAGTGACATAAATGAAAGCTCCTATGTGACTCAGATCTGTTTTTATTTTACGACAGTGTGAACAGCACAAGTCACAAGGAAACAGATCTTTTCAAATCAGATTCAGGCCATGTTCATATGTGGACCCAAATCGGAGACAGGTTGGTCAAGTCTCATATTTTACAAACTCCTACTGTAGCAAACTGATCTAAAAAAATATGAAGACGGTAAACATATTAGCTGTGAGGAATGCAGGACTGAGAGCACAACCCTGTTTCTCTCCTTAAATTAGTAATATATCATATGCATGGTATGTCTGAATGTTTAAGACGTTATATTTCAGCTGCAGTCTGAAAGTATATGGAGCAGTGTGTGGCTTATATGAATATGAAAATGTATTTAAAAGCATTGCGTACGCTTAGCTTGATATCTTAAACATACAAAAAGTCTTCAGGCTTCAGTGCTTCATTTAGTCTCTGTTGTAGGATGAAAACTGTAAAGCATTAATAATATATTTCACCATCATACATTTTAAATGAAGAATAATATCAGGGAACACAGTGTGTTTATCGGTCTCTCTCCCATCCCCCTCTCACGATCAGCTCACAGAGCTCTGTGATCAAGGGATCTGAATAGTCAGCTAACTGAGTTTCATACAGGTTGATGTCTTGTTTTTTACATGATCCCGAACATAACCAGCAGCAGAGCAGGTTATATGTTGTTCAGCATAAGTTACCGTGGTGATCTTCCCCAGTAAGAAGTTAACTTTCGTAGCACTGAAGAAACAGAGTTAACCATGAAGTTACCTCAATAACTGTAAAGGATTATGAAACAATCTGTCTTTGCACCGTGCTGCGTGTGGAGTGTAGTTGGTTGTTCTATTGTGCATGTGGGTCAGTTCAGGACCATGATCAGTTCACAGAGGAGTTTTTAAAGCCAAACAAAGAAATTGGATCTGAGCAAAATATTGGAATAGAGCATTAATGCTTGCAGTGTGAACACAGCCTAAGTAAGAGAAGTTGGCACATACAGTATGGGAAGGTGATGATGTCATCTACCTGTTGACAAAAAGTCACAGATTTGAGCAGAGGGTGCAGGCTCCACCTCGCCTTCTGAGTGTCGAGGGAAGAGTGGAATAAAGAAAATGTCCTGCTCATAAATAAATAAAGATGCTCCCTGCCTCTGTTTGCTGAGAGCTCTCTTAGCACTGAAGCTGTAAACACACTCAGCTCAGCCCTACACACAAAGTGGACTCAGCCTTTATGTGATGCTGTAAACTGTTACTTATACAGGGAGAAGTGTAAAGCTGAACATTTTTGTCTAGTTATATATGCATGTCTTTGGTTCTCTCAAATGTAAAGATTTCAAGTGTTTACCCAAACTGTACACTTCACAATACATCGGAGCTCATCCCGCAGCAGCTCTGAACGACAACCATCCAGCAGCCAGAGAACAAGCTCATCACAAAGCAACACATCAGGGCTACAACAATCGTCACAAGGTTGACATTCTGGTCCCAGAGGAGCAGATTTGCTCACCAGCACACAAGCTTTCAAACCTCACCACTGGCTTATTGCAGCAGAGTGCTGGACAGTGGGGATTTCACACCGTGCAGCCCAGCACAATGGATGTGGCCCTAGGGCCCTATAAAATCAATGCTTCCTTTGAAGCATTATTGGAGAACTGTGTGGTGAAGTCAGAACCCTACCTCTTGTAGCTCTTCATTTAAAGTGATTTTATACTGGACTGTAGCATACTGCAAGAGAGGAAGGAAAATCAATTCTAAAATATGATCTAAGGTGGCGCCCATGGAGAAGAAAGATGATGCCAGTATGAACATCACAGATAGCAACTTCGTCCATGAAAAAAAAACCCTGTGCATTAAATGTCCATGAAAAAAAGACTAGATTAGAAACTATTTTAACTTGTCTTTGAAATTCGATCAAAAGTATAATTCATCTGTTTTTCTATCAGGGCAAATTACAGAATTTCTCCCACATGAGATTCAAGGCCAACAGGACGTCTAACAATCAAGTTACTGATGCTGTTACTTACTGGAACCACACTGTTTCTAGTGTCAATCAGCTACAAGCCTAACTATGCATAACTTGTATCGTTCATAAAATCAAAATGGATGCATTATAAAAAAATTCACCCCCATACAGTGACACGGCACATATGAGGACAATAACTAATCAGACCAATGTTGTTTTTGTACCAGGCTGTAAACATGTTCATCTCTGCTGTAAAAACAGGCTTTTTTGAATGTGTTGTGTATGTGACTTCGGGGGATCCTGTAGCCAGCCTCAAGCGGACCCTCGATGAACTGTGGTTTTTTTGCACTTCCAAATAGGCTTCATTTTTCAACACTGGAGGTGTCGCTTGGTTTTACCCAAAGACCTTTGCATAAACTATTCAGTAAGTGTGTTATCATTACTTAAAATAATGTGTGCAAATCTAATTTAGACAACCTCAGAGCAGACAAAGCCTCGCGCATGCCCTCAGATCTTTGACGCCTCCCCTAGGGGGGAAACAAACCCCTCTGTTTTCATTCCCATAGCAATTTCTCTTGTCACTTAAAGAAATCGGATCTGTAATTAAAGCTACGTTGAGGAGTTTTTAGCTGGTTTTGAAACTCTGGTTTTGGACAAAGTGCTAGCTGGAAAAAAAACAACACGTCCACATGAGGTTGCCTAAATCAAGACAAACCTAAAGTTCCTCACAGGAGCTTTAACAGAGCATGGCACAGTGTACCAATGCATACAGACACTATGCAGCACACCAAGTACGATTGTCATCAGATTTCAATATCCATTTTTTAATTTCTTCTTAGTATACGGGACATACTGTTGTCCTCAGTGCTCTGAAAGACATCATTGTGATGGAATAGAGAGTGTGACTAGATGAATTACATACTACAAAGAGTTTATATTAATATTCTCATATTCAGTTTCTCATCAGTCCTAACTAAGGCAAAAGTCTAAGGCAAAGGGTGGGTAGAGAGGTGGTATCTGTTGTATTACATTTGGGCACTCCGAATCATCTGCTTCGATTGCTGCACTTAAACTGCACTAGTCTAGTTTTTAAAATATATTGTTGGTCCTTTTTTGCTTTTATTGGATAGGACAGCTGAAGAGAGACAGGAAGTGTTGGGAGGAGAGAGTGGGGGATGGCATGCAGCAAAGCGCTGAGGTCGGATTCAACCCCACGGCCGCTGCAAGGAGGACTACAGCCTCAATACACGGGATGGTCAACATAACCCCTGGGTTATCGGGCACCCCACCAGTCTGGTTCTTTAAGTAAGGCACTGGTTTTATGTACAAACAGGTCCAAGAACCCTTGAATCCAGGTTGAGCTGACAGTGAGTTATTCTGCGAGATTTCTACAACACACCAGCAAGAGATCTGAAGTTTATGTACAACCAGAAGCACAAAGAACGGTGTAATTGAAGTTTGCTGTTGGTTCTCCTTCAGGACGAGTTAAAAAAGACAAAGAACACTGAAAGAAGTTTCAACCAGCTAATGAATCAACAAACAAAACAAGCACTCCAACAATCCATTCATCAATGTGGAGTCCAGCTTGCAATCAAGCAGAATGAGGACATCAGTGACACAGCTCATAGCACAGATTTAACTGGCTATTATAAAATGACATCACTGATATGAACCACATAACCAGTGATGGACAAGCAGGTACAACATACTGTACATAAATACAAGCCAAACCCCCTTCATCAATTGGCTAACGCTTAACAGACTCATCAGTACAGGCCACACCCTCGCAGGTTGTTTGCTATGATGACATCAGTGACGGCGTCAAAGACAAACTGGATGTTGTCGGTGTCCGTAGCGCAGGTGACATGGGAGTAGACCTCTTTGTTGTTGGTCGACTTGTTCTTGGTCTCGTACTGACACTTAATGTAGTCTATTCCGTCCAGGTAAGTGTCTGGACCTAAAAAGAAAACACACACACACCCACACACCCACACACACACACACACACACACACACACACACACACACACACACACACACACACACAGGTGTCAGAGCGTTAGAGTGAAGTGAAGGCTTAAAACAGCTGTAGTCATCTGAACTGTTATATTAGCGAGTGAGGCTGCGTTTTCTGCATCAGCACTATTTTCTGATATTTTCTGAGAAATTAACCTTTGTCTTTCTAGCTCAGCACACATTCTGCTGAGGTATACTGAGGGCTGTGCTTACTGCCAGACACGCTTGAATAAACATGATACATAGACAACTTTTTTCCAGTCAGAGTGGTTATTGCTTGTTATTGCTGTGAAAGACTGCCAGTTTCTGAATATTGCCAATCTATCTTAGTCTTTGCACAGCAACAGAGCGAGTGTGACAGACAGTGAAGTCCTAGAGCCAAAAAGATGGATCCATAATTCACATTGTGCTGTATATTGATTCATTTTAAAGCAGTGCCAAATCTACTGTACGCCCTTTAACTTACTTCGAGAGTTAGTTCTGCTTGTAGTGCAAGCATTGGGCATGCAGGGGGTTTAATGGGAAGCTTTAAATTGTTAAAATACTTTTAAAATGACTCAGATCTCAGTGATCAGAGTCAATTTTGGGTCACTAACAACGTCTTGGCTCTCAGCAATCAGCAGCACAGTGAAGTGCATCAGAATAGGCGAACTGTCTGCCGTGTAAAAGAATGAAGAGGGAGAAGAAGAGGAGAGGAAACAGGTCTGGAATCCTAATTCTCTCTTTCTCACAGTCTTGCTGTTTTGGTCTCCCTCCATCTTGCTTTCCCACAGTGTTGCTCTTTGTTTTTTTTTGTTTTTTCTACTTTTCTCACACTGTGCTCTGTCTTGTTTTCTCACGTTCTGCTGTTTCCCCCTCATGATATCATATTATATTCACTTGGATCTAACAAACTCGAGCCCCTCTCCTTTACACTCCTGATTTTATTCACTATTTCACCCTTTTACTTTGTCTCTCATCTTTGTTTCTAAAAGCAGTGTCATACACACTGTGGGCCTGATTTACTAAAGGTTTGCATGTGTTAAAACGTTTATAAACTTGATATCACCTTTAAACAAAACAGCACGCATTGTCCACGTAGTATGTTTGCCTTCCCCCCCATCTTCGATCCCTCTTGCCAGGGCATTTATGGCCATTGTCAGACCAGACACAGTGCTGACCAGCTGCCTGGTGTGAGCGACTATGACCCGTGTGTCGCGCCTGAGCGCCCGTGCCACAGAGGACACAGCTCGCACCTCCTGCCCAATGTATGACAAGCCATCTTCCAAAGATGGAGGGAAGAAGGATAGGCCCTGTTTTATGCCACAGTTTTCTTATTAGCCACATTTCTTTTGTATTTTGCGTTATATCTTACCATCTTCTCTTAATTTCATCTGTTGTCCTTTTTGTATAACAGCATTGACGTTCTTATACTCTCCCATATCGTGTTTCTTTTTGTAATATTCAGATTTCTTTGCTGTTACTCGAAAATATGTTTATGTGCGTCTTCCACTAATACCTCTAACTACATGGGACTGAGTTCATTTTGCGCCTGCAGTCTATCTGCTCTCCATCCAAACACTAACACTACCGCCTCCACAAGCTTTGCTCCTGTTATTCTTTACGCAATTTTTCTTAGTTGATCACCAGCAAAGCGCACACCGATCAAACGTTGCCGTGAACACGCAATTTAGTACTCTTTACTTGGGATCTTAGTAAATCAGGCCCTCTGTGCACAGGCTGCACTTTTCTGGACTGTTATGATTCCAGTTGGCTAGCTGTTCATTAAAGTAATCAATCATCATATAAACCAGATAAAATCTCTATGCACAATTATATCCCCCTGTCCCTCCATCTATCACACGTATAGAAACACAGTTAGATCCCATTTCATTTTTGACAACGAATCAGCCCTAAAACAACACAAAGGAGCTACAAATACTGCATTTGTGAAACGTATCACTGTAATCTGAAATGGACAGCTAATGAAAGCTCATTAAAAACTTTGTCAGATGACATGTTTCTTTTTTTTTTATATTTCCTCTCAGTAGATGCTGTGAGAACACTCGCCACACGATGTTGCCTCTACTGGGGGGGGGGGGGGGTATATATTTTATATAAACAATGACCCAGTTACGGGCCTGTGTCCACTAACACCGTTTCTTGCTGCCAGTGAAAATGCCCTTGTTATCAGTTGGGGTTTTTTGTCGCTGCGCTCACAGCACTTTTGGTTGAACATAGTTCAACTTTTGGACCTCTGCTGTGCTTATCAAAGTCACTTCTCCCTCACTGACCAATCAAAATCAAGAATATTCTGAATATAACTTTGTCAACAACAATGGCGGAGGAGATTTTTTTGGGGGGGATCTAGAGCTCGTGCTTATGCCAGAACCGGATTCCTTTACATTGCTTTCATGTTTTCTCGGTAAAAGGGAAAATATTTAGCATACAGAGCAATTTAAAACTGTCTTTACGGTCACTACAGAGGGAAGGAGAAGTCAACTTACGTAACCTAGCAACAGAAAACCCTCGTGAGAAACGCTCTGTAACTGAAGTTGTGAGAGCTGCGAGTGCAAATAGTGCAGTCAATGAACACAGGCTCAAAATGACTTCAGACAAACTCTGCATGTTCACAGACTTCACAGTTTGATTGATTTTTAAGTGATTTGCCAATTACTCTTTGAATGGCAACATTAAAAAATCTTATAACAGGGATTATTTTTAGCTTCCCTTTAAACACTTGTGGTGCTCCTCCTCAGCATCTACAGAGCCTCCTATTGTCAAACAATTCTAAGAAGCAGAAAACAGACCATCACTAATAAGTGCATGAATATGTACCAGTATACTCGGGGAAGCAGATGGACAGTGGAGACTTGATGATCTTGTTTTCAAAGAGGTCCTTCTTGTTCAGGAAGAGGATGATGGAGGTTTCATTAAACCACTTGTTGTTACAGATGGAGTCAAACAGCTTCAGAGACTCGTGCATGCGGTTCTGTAGGAGAGATATGAACAACGGTTAAATTGGACTTAATGCATGTTGTAACGCATGCTCATAAACACAATATTTCAGGCTAATGAGTTCATGAATACAACATTTCAAAAAAAATCAACAAGACAATTATGCAGAATTTATGCAAATGTGTTCAAAGGACATGCACACAAGTAGCCAAATCAGGTTGTAAAATCAAGATCACAGAGACCGTATACAAACCAGTAAAATAAAAAGGATCTGAATAATAAAAATGAAAAAGCAGAACAGAGGTACTGAGGAGTTCCTCTTGTCTACTGCACAGCATTTTGCTGCTGCATCATGAGTGTGTATGTGTGTATCAACATGTCGCTAATAGAAATGGTTAGCAGGCTGAGTAAAGCAAAGACATGCAAGTTAAGCTCTGAAACTTTGAGCCACTGTTGTATTTAACAGTTGAATGGAACCATAAATAATGAATGCTTAAAGGTACCCTGTGGAGTTTTTGACCACCGGGGGCACCATAGAGCAAGCTTTGAGTTGAAGCTCTCTGTATTGGTTAGCATGCAGGAGGTGCCTCAGGAACTAACCTGCTCCATGTGGGCAGAGCCTTATGTAATCTCTATTTTGACAGACTGCCGAAGGCATCAACACTTTGTTAGCATAATAAATAATAAGGTAAACTCTGTAACAGTGAAGGAGAAAACGACGTAGAAAGTGGGTCTACACAGTGCACACTTAAGTTTACGACTGGTAGAGAATGTAATCTGTTTTTGTGTGTCAGATACATTACAATGTATGATGGAGACAAGTAATTAGAAATACTGTTTATAATTAAAAAAAGGTGATATGAAGGAAAACAGTATGTAACAAACATGATCAAAGACAATGATTTAAATACTGTTTAATTTGCATCTTAAGTGTATTCCAATCATTAAAATTTTGTTGATTGCCAAAAGCAATGATTCAAAGATTTCTAAGTTTTTATCACTAGGCAATATTTTGAGTAAGTACCTCATGGGATTTCCCCTTCTCCAGTTTGAGATGTGAAAGCCTTGTGAGCAAGATTTGTTCCCCTCAACTAATTTCCACCAGATATAGCTGTTCTAATGACATCTGTAGAAGGCGAAAAGCAATCTAACTGTAACCATTACTTTTTAGTGCTCATGCAAAAAAAACAAAACAATGAGTCAAGAAATCTGCCCTGCATACGTAAGTGCCTTGTGATGAAAACAGATGTGATTCTCTTTAGGAATGAGTTGAAAGCAGTTTCTCTTTGGTTATGGTCCTTCATTTCCTCCTTTATTACACGGGAGGGAAAAAAAGGTAATTGATTTTGCCCATCAACCAATCAAACGACTGAAGCCTCACAAACCAAAGAATGACAGAAGAAAGGAGGTTTGAATAACAAGTTCAGTTATTCAGAGGAGTATTTAAAGGTTACGGTGTTGGTCAGATGAAGTTAGAGAGCATGCAATAAAACACGTGACCAACTGAAGACAAAAGCTGTGCAAAGATACACACACATGCACACACTGACAAATTGATTTAATTCATTCACAAACAGAAAGAGACACTGCTTTCAACTCTTGTTGAGTGCATAAACCTATCAGGAAGATTCATACCTGTCTGTGGGAGGAGCATCTGTAGAAGATCTGACTGCTGATTGGTTAGAGAGGACAGTCGGTGGCGAGAGTGACAGGAGGAGCGGAAGGAGCCAGAGATGTTGCAGGGCGGAGTTTAGAGCAGGAACAAGAAAATGCAAGGGACCCGCCCATCCCCCGTCCACCCAGACACATCACACTTCCTCTTAATGACACACCTTTTGCCACAAACACTTAAACACACATACACGCCATAGTGCTGAAAAGAAAGTGTTTAAAGGCAGGAGGACAGGACTTTACCCAGACAGTGTTCACCAACACAAGTTGTCATTTTTCAATGTGGTCAGTGTGTGTTTTCACAGAGTGAGACAAGGAGAGGCAGAAAAAAAAACACAATGCAAGCAGTTCCTCAATAGAACGAAGGGAGGTACAAAGAGAAAGTTGTCCATGAGCACAGCATGTGTGTGTGTGTGTGTGTGTGTGTGTTTGTGTTCATACAATATAAGTCAAAACCTTTAGTAAAGGGCCAGCAAGGGTTGTATTTCATTAATTTCCTTACAAAAGGAAAAAAAAGACTACAGCAGACAACCTGTTATGTCACAACAATGATCGAACAAGTTTTCCAAAATCACTTCTTCTGAATTAAACTGGTCTCGTGAAAAATATATCAGCAGGAGATAATATTAGACGTTTGCTACAAAGAATAATCTGAGCCTCCAACTCAACATTGTCTCCTGCTGTTTTATCTATCCAAGCAGACTAAGTATTTGATTCGACTTGAAGGGAAGTTCATTTGGTTTACATTGACTCGAATGGGATTTGTAAAAAGTTTGAATGCACCTTTAAACTATTCCTCCGGTCAAGTACCAAATGAAAACTGTTTTTCGACCTCAGTTTCCAATTAAAGAGGATCTCGTAAAGGTTACCCAGAATACTCACTGCCCCCGCTGCTATTATCCATATCTTTGCCTATCACTTGAAACCATGCACAGATACGGCAATCTCAGAGCACAACTGCCCCCCCCCCCCCCCCCCATTCCTTACCGATAAACCTAGGGGGAACACTGTAATCATATCATTACACATATTTCACCTCCTGGCATTTCCTCTAGCGTTTCTATCTTGTATTTTACGATGATGAATCAGGCCTAATGCTGCATTTTTGTGTTCTAACTTGTTCTTAAACAGCCTTGTTATTCATGCTTATTAAGTATTTGATTCAGCAAGACGACTTCTTTACTTCACATGATGCTGAATTCTGAGAATTAATGACAGCATCTCAGAATCTCTCGTATCTGTGGCTGCACATGCCAGCAGTGTCACGACTTCAGGGAATCATCAGTCGTCTGTTTCACCCGGGAAAACGCTCACGTGTCACGTCATACTGGAAGTTTGGAAGTTACCGACAGAATCTGAAAACATTATTACCTCTATATAAATAACTGATGAATAAAATAACTAATGATAAATCCATAAACATTAGAGCTTGATTTGTACGTCCATTATCTTACTCCGTGAAAGGCTGAACTATTAATGATGAATGAGGTCATAGAAAGAAAACCACCTTCAGACACACTAAGCCTTTGTCTAGACAGAATCAGGAGCTTCCCAGTATGATTACAGAATATTTGTCATGTACACAGTACTTGTAATTTCTGAATCAGAAGCCTGTAAATGTTTGGTAGCAGAAATGATGGAGGGTGTGGATTCATGCAGGAAAAAAAAAATGTGCCTGGTAATTAGAACTCCCCCGCTAGTGTTTGCTCTTTAATGAAAACTCGAATCATGATCAGAACACGTTCTCTCAGATGAATTCAACAAACAGACTTGTGATTAATGTCGTTTGAGCTAAAAGAACATTGTGGAAGTTTCATTTACTGGTTCGGTTCACCAGTTTAGTCCCATATTGCCTCATATTTTCTTATCATTCGTGTATTTGAACTTGTTTTTTGAGCTCTGGGCTGCCTGGTTAGGAAGGAAATACATATACAACACAGTTTATAATATAAAAACACATCATATCACTGCCATCGGGTCGGAGATACAGAACCCTGACCTGGAAGAGGGCACGCTTCAAAAAGAGCTTCGTCCCCTCAGCGATTGAAGCCCTAAACAAGCTTCAACGCTGACTGGCCCCTTCTTTGTTACATGTATGTGTTTCTACCTACTGTTATATGTCTTCTTCATGTGTACCAACCATGCAAAGCTGTGAGAACAAATTTCCCCCTGGGGGACAATTAAGTATCGTATTGTTGTATTGTATAGTGTCATCTAAAGAGTGCCTTCAGAGGAGAAAGTGGTCTTTGTATTACTCCCCAGAAACAATCGACTTGAAATGACACAACTGCTCTTTTTGTAGAAACCAGCATGAGGTTCATTATTAATGCTGTCTGTAGTAGAGACATTTTCAGCTATCAAACACAGCAAAATATCACCATGACCTCACGTTGCAGACATCTGGACAGATATCTGCAAGCACCAAAAAGAGCACGCACCAATTAAACAACCTCTGCAGCTCACGCACTATAGGAGCTGTGAGTGAGAGCGCCTTATGATCCCTCTCCTCGTCTGACGTTCTTCTGGCACTCTCAGCTCAGAGGGAGGCTTGACGACATCTGCATAAATAGAGCAGCTACTGAACACAACTTCCCTGCCTGAAGTCTCAGGGGATTCACTTCAGGCTTATAATTAGCAGCGGGCACCGTGCATTCAAATCAGCGTATTTGTTTTCCGTTACACGGCATGATGTATACACTGCCACACAGCAGGTGGTGGCCTTCTGTGGAGGAAACAACGAGCATTTTCACATATGAAAAAACTTTCATTTCACAAGGCTAAATACTGCATCATGTTCTGTAATCAGCTGGTTATATTCAGATTCTTCATATACTGTACCTTTCAGGTTTGAGGAAGTGTTACGATTTTGAAAGGGGACAGAAAAAAAAACGCCCAAACCCTTTATGGATGCACCTTTCAGCACCTACTGTACAAGTCATCATTCGCCTATAATGCACACTATCATGCATACAACACACTCCATGTCATTCTCTTTAAATCACCTTATTTGATTTGCCCAGAAAGCAGCTTAAGTTTGTTGTAACCATGAAGGAAAAAGAAGATTTACCCAGAGAGGACATGAACATATCCAGTCCTCTTGTATTTGTGGACTTAAACCATCCTTCAGTGTGTCTGCAGTACTTATTATTAAGCATTGCTGGATTAAGTTTCTTTGTTTTAATGAACAAGTCCCAGAAGTATTTTGATTGAGGCTTTGATCAGCACCCTGTGGATTTATTTACAGTGTACGTTCTATTGTGATGCATAATTGCACATTCAGCTAGAAGAGAAGATGTTGAGGCCGGAGCAGAAAGTGAAATCTAATGAAGACAAACCAACCTTAAATAAAGGAAGTTTATGCTCATTTTCACGTGACAATACATTTCCTTCCACGGACGTCCACTTTTTTAACTGTTTTGTCCTGAATTAAAAAAAAACTAGATAGAAAGATTTCATGATTTTCATGGTTCTGACTGACGTAGTGCTTTAAATAGAATATAACCCTTTCAACAACTCGGCCTGTATCGTTTCATAGAAAAAGAGAAAAGACCAACGAAAGACAGAACACATTATGAGTCAATTCAACCATAACATGCCTAGCATGGTCTTTCATTTGTACTTTTTTTTTTCACAGAAAAGATATTTAGATAAAGTCCTACAGTCCTTCGGCACTGAAGGCAACATTTTACAAGGGAGTATAAAAAAGTCTTAAATGTCAAGATTAAAGCCACGAAATGACCAGAATAAAGTTGTTAATTTACGATGTTAAATTTGTAAATCGATTTAAATCAGGCTATGTTTATAATTATCACTCTAAAAGGTTGTATCAGAAGAGCAGCCATCCGCCTGCACGACGATGATGAAAGGGAAACCCTCAAAGACATTTCAACTTCCACAAAAGAGACACTTTTATCCAAGTCATAGCGGTTCTCTCTCTGGAAAAGCCCCTGTTTGTTGCAGTTTCTTTTCAGGGTCCTGACACTCGTCACGACAATGTGATGCTGATTAGTGAAACCTTTACTAAAGTTTAACTTCATAAGATGCTCCATGATCCTCATCTTCGTACCGAGGGCTTCTCCTCGTCTGCTGTAACTATAGACTAAAATAACGACTTTATTCTTCTAAATTTACGACTTTCATCTCCAACTCTCAGATTTGTTCCCCCTTAATGTGGCCCTAATAATATTTCAGAAACATTATCGTGAAAATTGGAAAAAGGAAACAAAAACCCTCTAAACTCTTGTCTGTGTGACGAATGACTTTGTTTTTAGTCACTACAAACACTCAGCACGTACTTATTGAGTGTGTCGAAATCATCTGTACCATCTTAAACTGTTATTACATTTCTCTCAATAAACAGTAAAAAACTGCTCGCTGCATTGGCAGATTTCTTTTTCTTATTACAAGTCATCCACGTCGTATTTCTTTGTAATATCTGAATTGTTTTTGGGACTTCTCAGTTGATGTGGCTTGTATTAAGTGTAATGATGTTTTTTGATGAAAAACACTTGCAAAGATTTGAGATTTTGCAGAAAACTATTTTTTTTATATTATATCTTATTTATATTATATATATAGTTACACATTTCTCTTCTGTTGTCACATACACGGGCTGATTTTGAGGAATGTCCATTTTTGATTGCGCTGTGATCAGGGAAAGTATGAAGACAAACCAGTGTGGTAAAAACCAACTGTCGATGATTCAGTCTCAAAAACGACACCGGATATTTAGATAGATACAAAACTAGAGATTGAAGAAAGCAGATCAGTCTCTGTGTAAGTCTGTTCTATGATATGTATACAGAATGTCATCATTAATACGTGAAGACTTTTGGCAATAACTTATTTCGTTGCTCATTCAAGAGCACACACATTTCCTCCCTTCCTGTTTGACAATCTTTGACGCAGACCATGTGTTTAATGTCAGCTTACACCCCCTCTACTTATAGAACAAGCATATTATCCCTCTTTATACCATCTGTTACTTAGTAGTGTCCCACATCCTTAATGCATACAATGACAAGTGTCATAAAGTGATAGAGAGAGAGAGCGAGACAGAGAGAGAGAGAGAGAGAGAGAGAGAGAGAGAGAGAGAGAGAGAGAGAGAGAGAGAGAGAGAGAGAGAGAGAGCACAGACGCATGTAAATTAGCTCATAGCTAGCTCTGGTACAGCTAATTGGCTGTACACTGTCCCTGTCAAAATAAACAAAACAGAAAACAAAATGAACATCAGTTCTTACCGTGGTCTCATCCTCGTGCAGCACCTGGTCGTATCCACTGAGCGCCACGCAGAAAATGATGGCTGTGACGTCCTCGAAACAGTGGATCCACTTCTTCCTCTCCGACCGCTGACCTCCCACATCAAACAGCCTGATGGACAAGCACACAGATGTGAACAAAAACACACAGATGTGAACACACAAACAAAAGTGCCTCCACTAATTCTTTTACAAGGATGATTCAATTCTCATGAGACTTCCTGGTATTTCTTTACCCTTTCAGCTGTAGCTTCACACTGTCCAGTGATATTTGATCTATGCAGATGTGGAGGGATGGTCACTTCTATCACCTGTAGTTTCTGTTTCCATTTTTTGGGCTCATTTTTTATGGCAGGAGCCCAGTAGTATCACACGTACAAATCCAGTCTTGTTTCACAGCCCAAGGAGAGGAGGTTCTTTTCTTGTAAATGATCACTTTCAGGGTTAAGTAGCTAACTTTCCACTTGTTGTATTTTTCTCACCCTACTGTGTTCTTCTTGCCCTATTTCATACCTTTTTTATTCTTATTCAGTGTTTGGAAATCCGCCTCAGCTACTCTAAATTGTGTACAAGAGACTTAGGACCTCTTTTATTCTTTTTCATCCTAATAGAAATGTTTAAATATGGATTTTAACAAAAGTACATGTGAGACTACATTTGGTCAAAATGAGTGTGTGGCCATTTCCTTGACCTATATTAGCCCATTGAAATGTACACCATGTTACTGTGTGAACAAACACCATGGCAATCATCACACATTCATCAATCTCAGAACTCATCGCCTATTGACTGACAATGATTGATCCTCTGAGAGCGAAGGCCATCTTTCAGGGGCTTCAAGTGAAGGCTGAAGATGCGCTGCCTTGCGTTGCCATTGTTGACGGTCCAACTTGAGAAGTGAGGATGGAGCTGAGATTTAACCCCCAGAAGCGGATTCTTAGATGCACTTGCACACAGATGTCTGTTTATAGAGAATCTTAGAATGTAAGTGTCAGCAGATTAAAACAGATTGGATCAAGGCAGTGTTTCCAACTCAGAAGTCCTTTACAGATTGCAGTGCATCAACAGCGCCGTAACAAAGTTCTACAGTCATTACGCCTTTACACATTGCATCCCTAACGGCGTAATATTGGTGTCCCAGTGTGTGACGTCACATTGCATCACTACGTTGTAAGAGGCAGAGCGTGTGAACACACAGAAGGAGCTTTATATACAAACACACTCAAACACTGAAAGCGCTGTTCCGCCTTGCCGGCTCGTCCATTACACATATCCACCATCTTCCCCTGATTTCTTCCTGTTACTACCTGCAAAGGCAGATCAGGGTCGTCACGACTTCACGCCTATGTGTGTCACACATTGAATGTGAGGTGTAACAGGGGTGTAAGGAGCTCGCCTTCAACTGGCAACCTGCAAACACTAATGGACTATATCTTGGTGACCCACCTTGGTGTATTTAAACTCCCATGTACAGTATATGTGCCTACTATTTAAGCATTAAAAAACTATCTGTAAAAAGAAATCGTAATTCCTGATCAATAATATCGTGGAAAATCTCCCTTTGCTCTTTACCCCTTGCGTACGTGATGAAAGTAGCCTGACACACGCTCTGCAGGAGGTCAGAGAGAGAGAGACATCCTCTACTACAGCCCCCCTGTTAATGCTTTAATTGAGATGCATTTCGTTTATATGAACCATCTCACACTGTTTCATTGGTTTTGTAGAGTTGCTGATTTTGTTGATACAGATTTCATACTCATTGCATATCTGACAGTCTTTAAGTGATATTGACTAGTCAGAGATAGATTGTGAGATGCAATCATCTTCGACAGTTGTTGTTGTCACACAGTTCAAAGACGCCTAAATGCTGAAGTGGCATCATCATTTTACCACAGAGAAGAGTTTTTAAGAAATGGGATGTGCACTGGTACTGTACTGGTTTGAGAGTGCTGGCCTCCTCCACTTAAATACCTCATGGGGCACATTTCATTCTTGCAGCATCAAACACTGACCCGTTTTCTTTTGAGTAGTTTATTAGAAAATAATTTGTTTCTGAAATGTGAATCTAAGATTAAATGGACATTTTGAATCCAGACATTTTGGCTTTTCAATTAAAACCCTGTAGTTATATTTTTGTGTTTGTTTTAAAATAATTGTTTGAACCACTGCTTGAGTGGATGGTTATAATGGTAGGTAGGTTCATGGGTCACACCCAAAACAGGAGCACTGTAGTCGCCCACACACTGCCTGACTGCCAGTAATAGCAGTAGAGCTGAACATATTAAGCCTTCTCAACAAAACACACCCAGTGCAGCGCCTACTCAACTACAGGAGTAACAGCCGAGAGCATCATTCAGCAAAACTATCATTTTACTGCATGACTACGATGATCAGTGCCACTCAGTTATTATCTGTGTACGTATGTGTGACAAACACTGGGACAGAGAGAGACTAAATTGCAGTGCGATGGAGAATCCATCCATATAACTAACAGTTTGTTTTTTTGGTTTATTAACCTTCCCGCTCTGTGTGCCTGTCAATACTTTTGAATGTGTGTGTGTGTGTGTGTGTGTGTGTGTGTGTGTGTGTGTGTGTGTGTGTGTGTGTGTGTGTGTGTGTGTGTGTGTGTGCACACTCAGAAATATGGTAATTCAATTAGAGGTCAGAAAAAAACTCCTCCCCTTTTCTCTTTCTTTTCTCCAGCCACCCCTCCTCTCTGTCATCATTCCCACGGCTCCTTGCTCTAATTGAATTAGATCTCATTAAAAATAACAGACTATCATAAATATAGACACTTGTTCAAAGCATGTAATCTTATTAATTACAGGATGGAGTTCATACTTAATGTGGCATTGAGGAAGAGACACTCTGCTAAATGAAGAGCAGTACAGGTGACGGTACAAGAAACAACAGGCCTGGTCTGCAGAAGCAATACTAACCTGAAGTGGAGATTTTTGAAGGTAAAGTGTGTCTCGACGATGCCTGTGGTCTTCACTCGGGTCCTCAGGATGTCCTGCTCTGTGGGCTGGTAGTCTGCCGCACCAATCCGGTCTAGGCTGTCTAGGTAGCTGCACAAGGAGACACACAACAAGGACACACGATGTTAATCAGCAGTAAAAGTAAAGCAAGAGTCCTTCCTTTGGCTCCAGCTTGAGAGACAGTTCTAGAAGTGACCAAAAAAAGGTGGACAACTGTGCATCCCAAAACCTTACGAGACAAAAGGAGCATATAATAAACTTATAACAAGTTCTGCAAGGGTTAACACTGCCTGTGCAGCATTACCCAGAGTTGAAGCTAGTGCTGGATGCTGACAGAGTTTAAGCTTATAGTGGTGTCCAGTTCTTAATTGGATTTGGGGAAATTCACACTCCAGCAAACCCAGAAACCGAAGTTAGCACTGTCTCGCAAAATGTATAATTAGTACTCCTCCATACTGCCAGGTCAGGAGTCAGGGGAGGCCACTTACCAGAACCTCTTCAACTTCTTCTTCATCATATTTCTTTTATTTACCTGGAACAGTTAAGTAAGAGGTGCTTTCAAGCTGTCCCAAAGAGGGTACTATTTTTAGATTCCCTCAAAAGTTGCCTTATCTCTCTGATTCGTGATGCCATTCCATTAGATAATAAAGCCTATCAGCACAAGTCTGCTGAAAAACAAAACAAAGGGAAACGTATCTAGAACAGTGAGAAGCCTGTTAGTAAAAAGTGAGACAGGAAAGTGAGCAGGCGAGATGACTCTGCTCAGTTATGTAAAGGAATATCCCTGGAAGAGGACCTTTACTTTTTAATGTGGAAGTATAAATCAAATCATCCTGAACCGTGAACAGCGTTTCAGGGATTCACCTCACAGCCGTCAGAGGGCGGCTCTCTGGGTGAGGGTCGAGCTCTCTACCTGTTGTATTCATCCAGCCTAGCACTATGCAGGGAGCAGGGGAGACAGGAAAGAATATGACTCTGCATGTATGTTTGATTAGCGAGTGTGTGGTTGAGCGAGGGAGAGCAGTGTGTAGCAGAGGTTAGCATTCAGTTTGTCAATCTGACAGTAGGCTTACATTTATTATTATATTCATTCACAACATTTCAGGCTTTAAGCCAGTGTCACAAGAACATGGTGCCCTATGTGACACCCTATATGGCCTATGCCTTAAAGGGAAAGTGTTTTTTCTCTCTTAAGTGGGGTTGTATGAGGTACTTGTCAATAGTAACTATATTAGTGACAGACAATGCCAGTCAGCAGCACAGCCTTTTCATTGCAAAACCAGTAGAAGTGCCGGTATGGAAGCTATAGGCTATACACTGCGGCAGATGAGGCTGACTTTAATAAGTTTTAAGAAAAAGAACAATCTAAAAATCAATGACGATGTAACAGGCTGATTCCACAGGAATCTATGGAAAGTGGAGGACAGAAGAGGTCCTAAGTCACCTTGTGATGCATTAAAATGTGAGCCCAAGACCACAAATCTGGAGAGCTACGAGCAGGACTTGTCAAACACAGTATTTCAGGACCTTTCTGAATCAGAGGGTACCAGCAGCTTACATATACTCCTGCAGTCTGCGTCACCCACCATTCAGAGTCCCCTCCTGTACTGAACGCCTCTGCTTTACGGACCTTCTTCAATTTCAACAAATTCATTGGGAAAACCAGAAAAGCCAAATGGAATTGTCTTCAAAGCAAGTTCTCAAATCACAATTTCTTTAACATACTACCAACCCATGGTCTGCATGATATGTGAACCTTATCAAAATAAATAAAAAGCTGTCGAATCGGGAGCCTATCGCAGCTGTCATTGGGCGAGAGGTGGGGTACACCCTGGACTGGTCACCAGTCAACCTATTTTATAACAAAGATTTGTCTTTGAGAGGAAACTTCACTTTTGCCCTTTTGTTAATCAGTGCGTGAGCTGTTTGTCTATTTCAGTATTTGTTCACTTTTTTGCCGTCTAAGCTCTCAGCAATCTGAATTAGTTTGCCTAAATAACCGTTCAGGTATCATTTGCATTCTAAGCCCACAGAAACAGAATGACAGACAGTCAGTAAGACAGGAGAGCCCAAAATAAACCCACATCGCGCGTTCATTTGGCGAAATGGTTTCAAGTTTGTATTTTTTAGGATTTGTCTGAGTGTTATTTTCTGAGCTTTCACATGGATTCAGTGTTACTTCCAAGAGAAGCTGAGACACAGATAAAAGCTAGAGAAGTCTTTGCTGATGGTAATTACGTGACTGGCAAACACATACACATAAATACAGACACAGTGCACACTCACACAGCTTCAGTGAAGAACTATTGATTGCACTGAAAGAAATATGGTGCAGAGTGTGAGGTTGGAAAATGGAAGCTGATAGGGAGAGCTGAAAGGGTGGTGCCAAACGAATGTGTGCCATGAAGATTTATTTGATCTGAGGCACAATAGGGATGTGTGAGTCTGCCGGTATTACTACTGAATGACGTGACAAATGAAGTGATTTGATGTTCCAGTTTTGAAAATGAAAGGGCTCTGATGAGGTTGTAAAACCAGAGTCAGAAATCATAAAGACAGCAGTGCCCGTTGTTAAAGCATTGTAGGACAGAGTTGTTATGTTTGAACACAATCTACATTGAAATGAATTATAACAAAGAATACCTGTATGTGAAATGCAAAAGTGATGTTGCCTAACAAAATTACAGAGTGAACTTAGGCTCTCTTCATCCCCCTGCACCACTGACTGACCTTACCACAGAGACAGAGATGGATTCACCACTTCAGCTATTTAAGCCATTAAGTTTTACAATGGCCAAAATAACCCCTCAACTAAAATGCTAACTTTTGTGTCCATACAAAACATCATGTTTCTAAACACGTTTGTGGTACATGTCCATACACAACAGAATATGAAATGATAAAAGTTACTGATGAAGAGCGCAGTGACAGCAGTCACAAGTAAGGTCGTCCACATTTTCAATCCCTAGATAATCCTGATACCAAGTGTTGTAAAACGAAAAAAATCCCCATTATTATTGTTTACGTTGGACATACGTTGAAAGTCCCGGAGTCTTAAAATTCAAATTCACAGTTCAGCAAATACGTATGTTTCTCAAATCCCTTTTTTTGGTCTCATAAAGATGCCAAAGGGTGGATGAACACCCTGTTTTTATAAGGACAGCTAAAGACACTGTGTTAACTGCACAAATACATAGGCAACATTTCAGAGCAATTTAGACTGAGCAGGACTTTGCTTGCCATTAAAATGTCACAATATTGTGTGCCCAGGACGTTTTTTTTGTGTTTTTTTTTTTGCAATACCGAAATAAGTATCAACATTGTTTGAGTTTTGACTTGTAATGAATGAAAGTTCAAAGTTCTGGTATTGTGATAAAGCTGGCTGGAAGAGTCCGACACATCTTTAACGTGTAGGGCTTAAAATGTCTGTTGATGGTTTGAGTGAAAGGAATATAATAAAGCACAGTATTGGTAATAGATTTAGATTTTAATATCTTATTGTTTGCAAAAAAGCAAATGGTTACTACTTTGAGTTTTTATACATGATGCTTTGACACTTTGTCATATATGATATGTAAACTGTATTCTGTTAGATAATTGAGTATTATAAACACATCAGGGTCAGATCTATGAAATTGAACTTTAAAACGTGTCTTTCTATTACTTTACCATGTTTTATAGACTAAATGATGAAGAGTCTTAAAGGTCACATATGCAAAATACACTATACCATGTCTTTCTAACACTAATATGTGTCCCTAGTGTGTCTTCAAACCCCCCAAATTATGAGAGAAGTCCATCCTCTCTGTCTTTTGCCTGCTCCACTTTTCAGATAATGTGTGCTCTAACAGGCCGTTTGGAGATCGTCCCTTCATGACATCACAAAGGGCTGTAACCCCTCCCCCAGGTGGGTGACACTCCCACATCTAGCTGTTTGTTCTGCCCTCTGAGTCTGCCTTCTCACCGTAAACAATGGGACATGGAGCGAGAAAGCCCTTCCAGATAGGGGCGTGGTCAAACACAGCGCACTTGCTTTTAAAGGTAAGAATTTTTGGCAAGAACCTTCCCAGACATGTTTTGGGGAGCTCTGAGACTTACTGTATTTAAATGTGTTGAAAAGTAGAATAATATGTGACCTTAAACTTTAAGATAATAAGCAGACTAAAAGGAATAATACAAATCACTTATTGTAGCTTACTAAGCTTTAGAAAATGCGTTCACCAATTCTTCCTCTCTCCTGTTTGTTAAGCTGTAAAGAAATGGTAAACCAGTGAGAATGACACATGAAGGCTGCACAAACATTTCACCATTGATGGGAAATGTCAGCCAAAGTTGCCATAATTGTTTGGGCTCATAGATTTGACTTCATGACCTTTACCACCACAGGAGGTTAAATCCTGTCTGAATAGGGCCTTTCTGCTCTTCTGCTCACTGATTCCTCTCTGCAGTCACTTTTCAGAAAAGTATATTTAACATGGACCTTCACTGACACAAATGCAATGTGCTTTATGTACAGAACGGCTATTCCCTCAGGCTGGAACACGCAGTAATGTAAATGACATTAAATCATGCCTGGACAGGCTCATGACCTTATTTTTTTCATCTGTTTGTTACATGATGTAAAGTATTGTCTATCACATTGGTTCCCAACCTGGGGTTCAGCCCTGAGGCTGTCAGAATTAGATTATCACACATTATGTAAAATCTGGACTGGATAGTTTTTACAAAGGTCTTCTGGTATGAACAAATGTGTGCAAGTCTATTCTGTTGGGATTAAATCAATGAAAGCAATCAAAATTAATTGCGGATTCTGAGGTGGGGGGGCCCCCCCGCTTTTCTTAGATACAAATAATAGGGGCTCCAAGGAAAAAAGGTTGGGAACCACTGGTCTAACACAAGTGCATAAGTCCCTCTCTCCTTTATATTACTCATTACAGCACGCTAAGACGATTAACACCAGACCCCAGTGGAAGCTTCTGTCATTCCCTGGTGATGAACAGTATTATGGACGATCACAGAAGCACAAAAGAAAGACAAGCAGGCAGAATGTTGTCTGTGACCTGACAATGACAAGGACGGGCGTGTTTGTGTGTGTCTTTTCCCAGCAGAGAAAACTTCAGAGTTCTCCTGACAAGCTGTGGTATTCAGAAGCACTCCACCATCACGCTGACACGCTCTCTCTATTTTCTGTGGCCTGCAGTATTGTAACATGCAAGGTGCTAAAACAGTCACTGAACTGACCAGTAATTAGCATCAGCACTCGTGTTGATACAGGAGTGGCTTGGTGCTAAGTAGGATGGTACTCTTTAACTGTACATGAAAAGGAAACCAAAGTGAGACAAGGACATCGAAAGGAGTGTCACAGAGATGCAGAGAAGAGGGTAAGTATGCAGGCAAGAGGCTGCCACATTTCAGCACCGTCATATTGAACCCTTACTGTATTCAATCAAGTTCAATTAGCCAACATCAGCCAACATTTACACCAGCATGTGAGTCACTACAAAATGTAAGCTATCAAACAAGGGACACAAATTACAATATGGTAGGTTTCCTGTTTTTTGTCCTGGCGTATTGTCGAGTGTTTGTAGGTGTTAAGTTAACAATAACAGAACCTGTTAACAGCATAATGTACAGAGACAAAATATGGTTTTAAAGGTAAAATAAACGTCAATAATATCAATGCATCTGAAGCAAGCGGCAACCTTTCGTGTTGTAAAATGAAGCCAATGTAGAACTGCAAAAAACTGCTGTTCCTCCATTGACCATGAGGCTGGCTGCAAGAGCCCCAGAAATCACATACACGCCCATTCAAATGAGCCCATTACACCCTGGTTTAAAAACCCATTTGGTATGAACAGCCCTTTTGTTTTGTTATTAAGATTTATTTGAGTTTTTTTATGCCTTTATTCAAGAGATGGGACAGTGGATAAAGTAAAGAAACTTGGGGGAGAGAGAGCAGGGAACAACATGCATGAAATTAGCCTCAGGTCGGAATCAAACCCGGTCCCCCGCTCTCTAGGATTAAGTCTCTGTACATGGGGCGCGAACACTAACCGCTAAGCTATCGGCGCATCCTGAATAACCTATTTCTTCACACATGTAAAATGCGTTTTAGGTCGCTGACAATTCACTTTTTGGAAAAAAAAATCAGAAACTCTGTTAAAGGTGTTTATGTTGAAACAGGAGTTCTAGGCATGTAACGTCACACTGTGCGCCGGTTTCTCCTCCGTTTGATGTGTGCCGACGCTGTCCCTTTTGTTTACATGAGATTAGTGCAATGGCAGACGTAACCAAACTAGTGCTGGTGTTAACGTTGCTACCTGGACTTTTTACATGCTCACACATACATACACAGTTGCTCTCCCACTGTGTTGATGAGCAGAAAAGCCTGAGTGGACAACTTTGTAAATTCAATGGTCATTGCCGAGGAATGGCGAGAACATTTTCTCATGTTAAGGACATCATTGTTGACCTGACATGCTCATGACAGCCGTAACAGTGCGTTTTCATGAAAGGACCAAGATGTTTTTGAGAACTTAGCGTGTGTGGACATCAAAAGTCCAAAAGTCCCCACTCAGGACGATTGGTTTGGTGCAGCTTGCATGTAAAGTCTAATATACAAACAACACCAAAATAAAATTAGAGGACTAAAGGAGTATAAGCGGAAAGGAATGATGATGGAACAAATGTAATTACACATAGTTTCATGTACAGTTATGTTCAAAAATCTACCATTCAACCTCCAGTACATCACACCCAGTGTGTAGTGTGGGATAAGTATCCCACCTTCAACTAACAATCTGTAAGCCCCATGAGTAATAAATGTGGAGGACCAATAAAACTTTTGCTAAAACAACAAAGCTAGGACTTTTGCACAGTACTGTAGCTTCGTAACTTTCACCTCTCTGTGACTTTCTGACACATATTTGTAACCGGCAGGTGTGGCCTTTACAAAAGCTGCAGCAACATGATGTAACAAGATACAAACTGGCCACAACACAAGTGGGCTCTAAATCAATAGAGGAAAAGGCACTGTCATTATTTAGCCCAGAATCGTAGAAAACAAACATGGATACTTCTCGCTAACAGAATACACAAGTCATTCATCAACAGTGACCACATCACAAAGCCTGTCATCAAAGAAGTAAAATGACCTTTAAACATGAGGTGACCTCTGTTAGATGCATAATGTTTATCTATTTAAATCAATATGACTAAAGTAGCCTCACTCTGCAGAATTAATAATTAAATGTTTCATTTTGTCTGTTTTTTTTCACTTAGCTGTAAAAGTGTATAAACTATATTAGTGGCCATAAACACTAATCTACATACCACTGCAGTCCCTCATTTTAATACACCAAAGCTACAACACCACGCTCTGCTCCGGTGCCCATATAACTTATAGCTGTGCATGTATATGTACTGTACTATGTCACTTTGTCATTTTTTCTTTATGGAGGCCAAGTGGGTGCATGTGCAACACTGTGTAAAACAGGCAGTGGATGTAAATCATAAGCAGAGCGTGTGTGTGTTGTTATAAATAGGTCAATACATAAGAGAGAGAGAGAGAGAGAGAGAGAAAGAGGGAGGTGGCTTCAGGCAGTACTTGCTACATGCAGGATGGAGCTTTCTGCTTTCTATGATATACTAACACATTATATGCATGTGTGGTCACACACACGCACACATGCACTTACACACAAACACGCTTCCGCCTTACACATGCGACAACTGAGCTTCTTTTTAAAGCAGAAGCTGACAAATATCTTTATTTGGAGAAATTCATTTCTTAGCTGATTATCAAGAAGGGAAGTATGTATGCACACAATCACCCACACACCTACAAACACGCACACTGTGCGGTCTGATCATATGATATCTGTCCTATCAGTCCATTGGCTGGTTGGCTTGCTCTGCTCCACAGGACACAACAAAATAGGAAGTGTGCATCAATCTTTAATGTGACATTTAAAACAGAAATGCACGTGTGGACACACACACACACACACACACACACACACACACACACACACACACACACACACACACACACACACACACACACACACACACACACACACACACAACACACACAACACACAACACACACACACACACACACACACACACACACGCACACACGCACACACACACACACACACACACACACACACGCACACACAGAGGATGTTGATGGAGTTGATTGACGACATGTAAATGTTGATAGGAATATGTTCGAGCTCCATCCAGGAGGGTTACTAGCTTTTCTTTTATGGATGTCTTCACAGTTGACTTTTTTCCATGTATTTTTTTTTGTCTAAGCCTTTATTTGAATCCCCCACCTTTAACTTTCTTGTCCTGACTTTTGCATATATTTCCATTCCTTTCTATTTCTCCATCTTGTCATGCCCTCTGCTCTCTCTTCACTCTTTTCTTCTTTATTCTGTTTGATGTTGTATCTACAGTACAGTATGTTTGCATTAGCTTTGCTTCAGGACGCTGGGGCATATGCTCTCATCTCTAGATGTGTTCTCTTTTTACTTTAAGTCTAAAGTTAGCGATTTACTATCCACTGATTATTACATGGTTGATTGGTGTAATACTTTACTCTGATTGGCCAATTACCCAAATAAAGGCTTTGCTGTCCCTCAATTGCAGACCGTTGTCAAGAAGAACAAACTGTTACTATCAAGAGCAGGCTTTTGCTAAGGACATGGCTCTAATCACAGACTCTGGAGGATGAACTGAAATCATATCAGTCCTGACAGTGTGAAAACAGATCATCTTTTAGGCGCTCATTTTAAGAAGGCTACAGAGTTCACTGTTGCTTTGGACCAAGCTGTAGCTTTAGATTCCAACATGCTATTTGTTGAGATAAAGAAATATATTTTTTGAAATCAATTAAATCATTTCCAAATCAACGTGATGTTTAAATAAAATAAAAAATGGATTATCTAAAGGTCACATTATCCTCCTTTTCAACCAGTTTAAATAAATCTCAGAGCTCCCCAAACATGTCTGTGAAGTTTCTTGCCTACAATCTACTCTGATCCTGTATATTTTGCTTATATACCCCTCTATATAACATGCTGTTACTGAATGACCTCTAATCAACTAAAGAAAATGAGAAACCACAGCAGCACACCTGTGTTTAGAGCCTGTCAGTGACTTGTTGTACAGTACGGTGTATGAGCTGCACACAGCCACACAGATGTATGACTCCATTTGTCACTCTGCTTCGATTATTCTCCATGTCGCTGTGTAATTTCATTGGATGTATGTTGCACAAGTACACTACGGCTGCACACACAAACATGGTGGGAAATGACTCCCCCGCGCCCTCTCCCTGCTCTAACTCTCTCTCCACCCACACACAGGCACTCAGCATAAATCAGTCTCCATGCTTGTAATGGTGATTGACTGTGTGTCTTAATAGCTAGTGTATGATCGCATTTAGCAGATTACAAAAAAAAATGGATGTGTGTGTGTTTGAGAGCATGTGTTTATATTATGGTGGGTGAAATAAGGGGGGGGGGGGGGGGGTAATGTGTGAGGTATTGATCGGGGCTCTGCTGGGCAGGTGGAAAAAATACAATAACAAATACTTTATACTGTGCTGAGCCAATGATGGGCTTCTTCTGGGAGTGCACCACCAGCACCAGTAAATTCAGAGCACACACCCATATTTAGTCCTTGCTCACTCTAAACAAAAACATAAACACACACCTACACACGGCAAAAACAAAATTGGTAAATGTGGACAAGCTACTTCTACCCACATCTGAGCTGAGGGTGCCAATTAAGTGTCAATCATACAGGTATAACAGCGGGCAGACATCAGTGGACATTAATGCTTTGTCAAAGCAAACTGGCTAAATACCAAATTAAAACAAGCACTGTACGTACTACTGCGCTGAGTCGTTGAGCTGGTACTCGCGGGCGCGGCTGAAACACTCCTGGATGCCTGAGTCGGACCACAGACGTATCATGGCGGAGAGCAGCTCGGCGGAGTAAGGCTCTGTGTCCTCCATACGACTGACCACATCACACACCATCTTAGCATCCGCCTGGAGGAAACAACAGAGGAAAGAAGCAGGGGGTTAGCATTGTTAGAGGCCTGAGTGTGAAGGTGTTTTTACCACAGTAGCAGAAGAGCAAGAAACAAATGATCTCACTGCTCCCTGTGGTCGGTTTACTCTCTGGGTCATAGGTTACACCAACGTATCGTTTAAAATCCACCTGTCATTACAACCCTGAAGAAACAACACAACAGAAAGCTGCTGCAGGTTAAGCAGAGGCCTAAATCTGAACTGGGATGCTTTTTCCACAGTTGTAGTTGGTGTCATGCAACAGATATCTGGCTCAGTGACAGAGACAGTCTGTCTTCACTGAGCTTTTCCCGGATAAAGACATGTTGCCCCTGGTAACTGTCATCTCTTGAGAAGAGTTTTGAACTACAAGGCTGTCAGAACGGTCACATCAATAAGGTGCTAAAGTTGAACAAAGCGTCCAAAGCTGCCAACTCTGGTTCAGATCAGGCTTATTCATACATTTAGTACTTGATTTCAACAAACCATCAGCAACATCATTTCTATTGTAACACTGAAGCAGTAGAGGATTTTTACAATAAAATGATTTTGGTGAGATTCTACCTTTTCCTTATGTTGTAAAAGGTTAACACACATCCTGTCTACATTCACAAGTGTAGCAAAATGATTTTGTCATTGCTTTTCTCCTGTTTGATTTATTGAAGTTGTCGCTCTGTGTTTATGGAAAATCTTGCTAGTCACTTTGCTACGACGAAACCAGCTGCAGAGATCTCACTAAGATACAGCTGCCTTTACCAGTATCTTGTATGGATCCCCCTGCCTCTTTTTCTCCCGCTCATTGCTTTTATTGATCTCTTTTGTTTTATTGATTGTATTTGTTTTATTGATCTCTTTTATTGATCTCTTGCCCCAGCACTTCTTTGTATGTATTCTTTTCTGGAAAGGAACATATAACATACATATAATGTGTTAGTATATCTGGAATTCTGACCAATGTAAAATGAACGCATTGGTTATCAGGCTCTGTATTAAAAATGTACATTAATTTTTTTTTACTTCTTAAAGGTCACATATTAAACAAAAAACACGTTACCATGTTTTTTCTAACTCTAATATGTGTCCCTAGCCTGTCTTCAAACCCCCTAATTATGAGAAAAGTCCATCCTCTCCGCCTACTTCATTTTTCAGAAAAGGGCTGCTCAAACAAGCCATTTGGACATTTTCCCATTGTGACATCACAAAGGGCAGTAACCCCTCCCCTAGGTAGGTGACACTCCCACAGCTAGTCGTTTGTTTTGCCCTCTGAGTCTGCCTTCTCACCATAAACATTAGGGCATCGGGCAGAAAGCCCAAGCCTTTCAAGAGGGGGCGTGGTCACACACCCAGCTCACTTGCATTTAAAGCTGCAGACACAGAAACAGCCTGTAATACAGGATCACAGTGGATTTTTAGTAAGAGAGTTCACAGACATGTTTTGGGGAGCTCTGAGACTTCTGGAAATCTCTGAGCCAAAACATAGAGCAGAGTGAACACAGGTATACACCGATTCCTGTGGAATGTTTGTGGGCGTTGCCATCTTGTGGTGGCTCCCATTACTGCGGTGACTGACAGGCCAGTCAGCTGCTGCCGGCTGCCCGTGAGAGCAGGATGAGTTGCTAGATCGATGATGTTAGACAGTGGCCCAGAGTCACTAATGACGGTACCATATATAAATGGCGACATAAACGTTTTTTAAATGTACATATTATTTAGACTTGGGTTATGAATATTGCCAGAAATAGTGAAAAATATACCACCTGACGATCCGTCATATTTTAGTAATCAAGTACAGAACGCTAATTACCGTTACTAGCTTGCTAACATAATAGCATTCACATATCTGGTGTTACCGGCCTGAGCCTGTCCCTTTTAGTAGGTGGCTTATGGGTAATGTAGGCAATGGGAAGTGTAAACAGAAGTCTCCCGCTACGGTACGGAGTATGTATGCAGGTGTCTGTGAATAAAGTGACCCTGTTAAGAGAAAGTACTCTGTCTCTCCTCCTACTTTGTGCGCCGAATAAACGGACTGCTTGTTACCAGCCCAAAACGAGCCAAGCAGCTGTCCTGTACTACGGTCAGGGACGACGAAGCTGACGAAAAAGGTAACACTGGGCATAAAAAAACCATTTCATGTTATATTGTTTGTAACAGTTGCTCGGTTGACATTCTTGATCCACTGCTGGCGAGCAGCTCCGTCTTCTGAACGCCAAGAGAATCTATGTAAACCGTACGGTCTCAAGCAGGGGCACTCTTTGTGAAGTAAATGTTTGTGTACTAAGCACTCGTTTTTTTTCCAAACTTGAAGTTTTCCGCTGTTGTTTGAGCAGCCGATAACTGCACAAGTTCTTCCCGAACCCCATGGCATAGTTTTACTACTAATATAACACAGAATTACGAAAATTGTTGACTTCTACGGACAGCTTGCATTAAAACGCGCTAATGTTCTAGGGGAGTGGTCACCGCAGTAATGGCAGTTTGTCAACTTCCGGTTTTCTCTGGATTGGTGTATACACCAACTGTAATATAGCTGAAATCATACAATCTATAAAGTATACATGTCTTACTGCATCTTTAGTACATTTTATTATCAGCTCATGTTCCCTAAGAAGACATTTTTGTCATTATTTAAACAGTTTGGTAAAACAGATGGATGCATGTTTCCTTTAGGGTCATTTAATCCACAGATAATAATTAGATTGCACAGCACTCAAATTAGAATAACTGAAGGCATGACCTGTTGGATTTCCCCCCACTCTGAACTGATTTGATCTGATGATGAGGTAATGGAGTTAGAGAATCACCAGAGTGAGAAGGATTCACTCTTTGGGAACAATGAATATCTCATTTATATTTCACAGCATCCATAACATGCACCCAATCCACTATATTTGTCCACAGTTGCTGTTCACTTTTTTCTTTTCATTTTATGAATCATTCCTTTTGTTAGTTTTTTATTATGGGCAGTAGAAGTGCAGGGATTGACCGGTCTTGATGTCAGAATCAGAGATTTTCAGCCGTTAAATTGAATCTCCATGGGGGTGCTGGTGGCCTAGGGGTTGGTACGCAAGCCCCATGTGCGGAGGCTTAAGTCCTCTGGAGAGGAATTCGAGTTCCTTTCCCACATGTCATTCCCCACTCTCTATCTCCCTGAATTCTGACCCCAACCACTGTGCTATCTCTAAGATGAAGGCATAAAAAGCACGGCCAAAGAAGTTGAAATCAGTGCATCTCCAACGGGCAGCTTTCTCCATCCTCTATACATGTATCAGTCTCTAGCATTTCAACTCTCCACCCTTCTGGCCTCATGCAGTCGTCCAGTCTCTCTCTCTCAGCCATTAGCCATTCCTCCATCATCATCATCTCTGACACAGTCTCATTTTCTCAGTGACCTCAAGCTGCACTCATCTCATCAGTGTTTTATTTGAAATCTGCCTGTCCTTCCTCTCTCCTTCCGTAAGCACGAGTGACCACGTTTGTTTTGCTCTTTCGTATTTGTCCTCCACTGGTGTCATGTTTCTCTTTCCTCCTTCTTCCTTTTCTTGCTGCATTTGCTTTTGATTGTTTATTTTATTCCTGTCCATCCTTTCTCTTTTATTACTCACTCCAGCATTCCCTCTCTCATTGCTATCTGTCTTGCTGTCCTCTGGTCAGTCTCCTCCCTCTTTTCACTCTATTTTTGTTTTCTACTCTCCCATAATCTCCTCCCCTACCCTTGCTATTCTCGCTTTCAATCAGCAATCTCATCTCCTATCATTACTCCCCCTCCTCTCCCCCGTCTCTGTCCTGCACCACTCCTCGCTCTCTCACCTCTCTGACACTGACCACTGCTGTGTTAAGCCCTTTTTAACTCTGTCACCAAGGTGTGTGTCTGAGTGTGTGTGTGTAAAAACACGTGACACAAATACTTCTAACTTTGTCCCTTTCATACCGTACGTGCATTGATTTATCCTTGTGCATGTCTATATATATATATATATATATATCTATAACAACGTGTCTACGTGATGACATGTGGGACTATCCATTTTTGCACAAACATGTGCACACTAACACTTACACATAGCCCTACAGGTGCACACAGGTTATTCATTTTTTACCACTTTTTATATAAAGAGAACCTTTAGAGCCTGCGTGGTTATTTTCAGCTTCAGGGTTCCTGCTGTTCATTTCAATTTCTCTCTGCCCTGTTATTACCTGACAGGATAACTCTTTTTCTTTTAGCTTCCTATTATTGTTAGGAGACCAAATCTTATTACCTTGGTCTTCAGTCATTATCTAAATCTCATGTTGGCCAATCACTTAAAAACTCAATAACATGAGCCATAAATATAAAATGCTGATTTCACTGGAGGGGTTCAAAAAGGGCTGTTGGTAAAAGAAAATACTCAACATAAGATCTTGTTAAACACAAGTCAATAATGGATTTAAGACCTGATCTAAAATTATTTTGTATCATTAGATTTAGTGAAATGTTTCACTTTCAGTTGGTCACTGCCACACGGGGTGCTGTGGCTCAGTGGTGGAGGTGGTTGTCTCTCAGCTGGACGGTCGGGGGTTCAATCCCCAGCTTGGGGAGCCTTGGGCAAGACATTGATTTGTTAATACTGATGGACGCTTGGATCATTGCAGAAAATAAGCTCTGTGGCAAACACACGTTTCTGATGCGTTGTTCAGCAGGATAATCTTTACAAATGAACAATATTTTTATGAAGTTTGAAGCGTTAATGCAGCCGACAGAAGTAAAAAGCTAACGTTATGCTACAAGCGAACTACACCACTGTCGGTTGATTTGATGTCACTACCGTTATGCTTCATCGATCTAATAAGCGGTTTTGACAAGCTAGCGAAACAGTAGCTTAATAAGTTGTTTATTAACATAATATTTGCAAGAGCACTGAAAAACACGACTAGAGGCTGTAAGGCGGACTAGTGAGAGAGTTACGGCGTGATGACGTTAAATGTCCCTGACAACCACTGTAGTCTCATTTAGCCACTTGTTAGCAACCGCCGTTTTAAGGACGAGTAAAAACTTCAAAATTAACAAGTGGGGGTATTACCTAACCTAGTTTATCTCGTCTAACAAAACGCCAACATCTCTTAAGCTTGTGTTAACCACAGACCTTATTTTAGGTGTTTAACCACAAAAACATTCAAATTTGCCATTGACTTTTAAAGTATAGACCCCATGGCGGTTAAATGCTAACTTACTTCCGGGTTTTAGGACTCATTCCTGTGGCGCCCTATACTTTCATGTTCTTACTTTCATCAGTAACCTGGTAATGTTAGTGTATGATACTTCCTTTCTAACCCTACTTTAGCTCCCTCACTTTCATTCAGTAAAACATCTGAACTGTGTCCTGTGCCACCAAAATGAAATGCAAAACAATTGATGAAAATGTTCCTCTAAATGTCCTGCAGTTATTACTGTACACTCATCACATTTACTGTGAGCTTTAGAAACAGTAGTGAGTGATTAAACGGCCTTTGAGCCCTACATGTTGCCTCTCAGGGAACATTAAAGCTGCTTTAGCTTCAAAGTGGTTTTAGTGAGAACGATCACAGACACTACTTAGGGCGTTTTCACATTAGACACGATTGTTTCGAATTGTGCCGGAGTATGATTGCTCCCCCCTCTGTTCTCCCCCGCTGGTCTGCTTTCAGATTAGTAACATCGTTCCGTGCCCGAGTACACTCGCGTATGTCAGTACACAGTCAGATACAGCAGGTTTTTGTTATTTCTGAGGCGCCAACAACGACCCTCTTCTTCTTTTGCATCTACCGTGCAGCTCAGATGATGAAACAGGCCAGTGCTACACAGATAAGACGTTTTTTGAAACGACAGGGGCCGGTTAGAGTTACGTTATATAGCGGTACACTTCCCTGTTTGAGCACGGTTGCGGTCACATCTCCCACGGACGGTACTTGAATCGTGCCAAAGACCACCTCTTCAAGCGGACTCGGGCATGGTACCCGAGTACAGTACGAGTACAGTACGTTTGTGTTCACACTGATCAAATTAACTTTAACGGACTTTGGGGTCAAGCGTACTCCGATTCAGCCTCGGGTCCCTAATGTGAAACCCCCCTTCGCGAAAAGAAGGCCAATGGCATTTTTTGGGTTAAATATTATATGGCCTTTTCTTTTAATAGTCTGATGTAATCCAATACATGATAGTGCTCTTTAGGGTTAAGATTTAAAAATGGATTTGTTCAGTTTAAATGTCCATTACTTGAAATTGGGGATGATACTTTTATTTTGGTCGCATGAGCGAGAATGCAGCAGCCTTCTGTCTCATCACTTTTATTATCTGTTGGACACACACACACAGTTTGAATAGTACGTGCCTATCACTGACGATTATTATTTTTCTGCATTGTCATTGTGGTAATATGTTTATTCTTTATCAACAGTTATATTTTCAATTTCTTGCAGTCATTGCACGTACTTGTGAGCAGCTAGTATATCTATGTCCTAGATGGGGAATTATTTTGTTTATGATTGATTGTGGATACTGATTTTTAATACCTGACAGTGTTGTTGCAGGAAGCACAGCGCCTTTTTAAGTCCAATGATGATTTGCTGTTTGTGAGCATTTTTGCTTCACATCCTTGCTCGGACACAATAGGTAATCATCACTGCCACATCCTCTGCATCTGGTCCTTTGTCTCCACCTTTACTTCTCTTCAATATCCAATCAGAGTGCTTCGGCTGCTACTTGAGGACGTCTCACATCGTCTGTTATTGTCCTAAATCTATGGCCAATCATCCCCCGGCACAGTGCATCATTACACCCACCACCTGTTTAACTAACTACAGCCAAGAGTATGTTAATACATCCATGTGTGTGTCTGTTATGTAACCACGAGGCTGAAGTGATATAAGGGGACATTGTGTTCCATTTCAAGAGTTACACAGAAACACAACGAGCATCACCTTCTCTGACCTTACTTTTAACTGAGAGCTGCAGACTGAAAGTCCTTTACTCATCAGATCATTTCACCACAGACTACTCTCACATCCTGTTTAATAAACTTCCTCGTAGGGTTGTTAGGATACCAGGATTTTAAACTTTGATATGATACTAGTACAAATCCCACAATATCGACACCTGTTTTGATACCACAGCAACAAAAGATGAAGTCCTAGACACCCAATTATTTATTTTGGTACATAAACGTTGCCATGGTATTTATGCAAATTTGACAGTGTGTAAGAGTTTGCCAACATGTATTTGATGGAATAATTTCTCCTGTCTTATTAAATAGATGTCTAAAGCTTTAATATTTTACGAAAACTATTGATCGTTAAAATAACAGAGCTTGTATTGATTTAAAACAAGTGGTATCTAAAAGTAAGGAAGGATCCACCTCTCTTTGACAGACTTACTGCCTCGTTATTAAGTGTCTTATCACACCGGTACATACTGTATGTTGTATTTATGTTGAGTTTTAAAAACCCAGCAGCAATACAATATACCTATATGAAACATAATCATATGAGAGTCTACACTCACAGCGCCTCTGAGCAGCCATGATCTAAATGTATTATAATATGCTAACAATGGCAAAGCTAACAGGCCGACACCTTGCAGGTAAATTTGACCTGGTTCAAAGTGTAAGTTTAGCAAATCAGCATGCTTGCATTTGTAAATGAACATTACAGTAGATGTGAGGACTGGAACCTCGGGAACACACTGGTTTGGGTTAGGCCACAATGGTGAAAGGATTCCAGCCAGCGAATCCGTTCAAAAAGGAGACGTCCGTACTGACTATGAGCGGGTCTGTGTGCTTCCGATGTGCCCTCCCGACGTGCGCGCCAATCGTCTGGGAGCGGGCAGAGGGGCTTTTGTACAGTAGAGGCCGAGGGCATTATTAATAGTTATGAAGTAAAATGTCTCTTCAAAATTGTATACAATGTTGTCCCTCTCAAATCTTTTTGCGGATGAGGGTGTGTTTTAGTACAACTTTTACTAGCACTAAAGTAATTGTGCGTTATGATTGTGGTAGATGTATTTATTCACAACTTCCTGTCAGTTTTCAATCTCCAACTCCCTCACTATGCAGGTAAGACGATAAGAAATGAGATTTACATTTTGATTGTCTGCAGTCTAGAGAAAGACAGTGAGGCCAATGACTTTTCCTGCAGTAGCATAGCATACACTTGTGCTTTTGCATCCTTACGCCTATGGTTATATCCTTGCAATGAAAAGATGTGTGGAAAAAAGGTGAAAGGGGAGGTGCAGTAGGGCAGTATGTATGCTGATTAGCCGGTGCAGAGCATTTCTCAAACATTAAGCTGAAGCTCTCCCAACCTGTCATCCTCTACTCGGCTCCGATCCCACTCCAAGGGATTTGATTTGATATAAATGACATTTCAGCGCTGTTGAGGCTCTGTTCCAGCTTCCTCTCTGCTACTGACGCTCGGTACTGTCACTCAGCGGACACACAATGCCTGATATGGAAGGAGAGAGAGAGTGTGTACATCTGGGTGTGTGGGTATGAATGAGGGACAAGTACGACAAGAAACTGAGCCTGCTTTCTGCTCGTGTGTAGATGTGCGTGTGTCCAGACAGAATGTGTTCCAGTTTAGAGAGCTGGGCAGTGGGCCACTGAGACACTTTAAACCCACAGCCCAAGCCAAGGATACTGTCTAAACAGGCATACTGAAAGGCAGGGTCAGTGTGTATGTGTTTGTGTATTAGTGTGTGTCTCTGTTTATTTCTGTTTGGCTGAACTGCTTTTTCCCCCTGTGCAGTCAGCTTCTTTCTTAAACTTTGACCCATACACTGATCCATACAAGCACAGACACCCCACACACACAAACACACAGAAAGACAAAATCACACACACTGAAGTTTTCAAAGAAGGGAGAGTTACTGTCTTGTAACCTTTTTAAGATTTAGATTAGCATTCTCTTCTCTCTTTAGACATAACGTTAATTTGATATGAATGTTAAACATTATAAAGGCTAACACTACCTACCCCAACATAAATTACACACATAATTTCATTGACCACATTAAAACCAAGAAAATCTTCACATTAGGGAATAAATTAAGTCAGAAGACCCTGTGCTTGGCATTGTAGTGTTGTAGTCAAGACCGCACTAACAGAGACCAAGAGATACCCGAGACCAGAGTGCTCTGAGACCGAGACAAGACCAAGACATTTAGGGACCGAGACTGAGTCAAGACCAAGACCAAGTCAGGGCGAGACCGAGACAAGACCATAAATATCAAAAAAAAAATCATCATCATCTTGTGTGCAGCAGGCATGTCACTCACTGAGGCCGTAACACCGTGAAGGTTGCGGCCGTAACCGGGGGATAAAGATGAAATTCTGAATGAATTGAAGTTATTTGTTCTTTAAGAAAGGGGCGTTAGTCTTCTAATCACAGTAATGACTTGAAAATAGCCGATCAGTGGTGGTCTTGATTTAAAATCCGGAGTCCACCCAGTCTGAGACCGAGACAAGACCAAGGTTGCTTTGATAGAAAGATCATCAGTATTAACCAATCCATTCATAAACATTCATACACCGCAGACGAAGCAGTGGGAGCAATTTGGATTTAAGTGTCTCGCCCAAGGAAACATCGGACATGAAGCTGCGGGAGCTGGGGATCAAAACGCCGACCTTCTGATAGAGAGACGACCGACTCTACCAACTGAGCCCCAGCAGCCCCTAAGTGACATCCAATATTATTGAATAGATTCCACTCATCAATTTAAAGATAAATACGAATGGCATAGTAAATGTGTTGAATAAAGCAAATGTGAGTAAAAAAATTGTTGACATAGTTCGTTGAATTTAGTGATTTCTAAACGATTTCATCCAGATATTTTGTAAACATAAATTAATTTTGCTCCAGAATCCGTCCATATAAATGAGTTTTCCTTGTGAGATTGATTTGGATTTAATATCTTTGGGCTTGATTATGTATCTTTGACAATTCTCATTAAATCCAACACATTTAACAGTTGCTTACTGTATATGACTCTGAATGTAATTATTTTCTTTGAATGAACCTCATTCATTCAATCCTTTTGAAGTTGTTGTACTTCAAATCTAATCAATGATATCACGTGTCACTTTGTCATCATTCTTTTGAGTAAATAACTGACAGACTTTACGATGTGAATGCCAAAATAATCATTTTAATACATTCACAATAAATAATAATTGGAAAGCATCTTTTAAATAGTCTTTTCAGTCTTTACTCAAAGCACTTCATGTAAACATTCATGTAACAACACACCTTATACACTGATGGGCGAGGCCGCTATGCAAGGTGCCAACCTGCTCATCAGGATCTCATCTAAACATTCGCTGAAGGCCTTTAGGAGCCATTTAGGTTTTGATTTTCTTTCTTTCTTGGTTCTTTGGACGAGGTGCTCACTTCCGACATGTCAGCCTCTAAATGCTGCAGACATGTAGCTGCGCTCACTGTTTTTACAATTGCTCAATAAAGGAAATGTGGTTCCTCCTTCCTCCTACGTACATCATGTTGAGGAAATCACGTAGCTGCAGGCGGTTGACAATAACCACATTACTTGACTGCATGTAAATGTGAGTACTTCCCACCGTGCAGAGCATTCGGTCTGACATTTATGTAAGCAAAGCAACATAAAGTAGATGCATCTTATCTTGTAAATCCCCCTTAGGGAGCTGATCCTGCAATCACGGCAAGCTTTCCTATGTATTATCCTATTTGTTGTATCAACGGCATTAATTACCTGCCATGAAAAACAGACTTTGATTATTTTATTACAAGCTTGAGTAATTTAGAGACATATGCAGTAACAAATGACTAATGCATTTTGGCACAATGTATGGGAACATAATTTAATTATATCAACAGAATGAACACAACTGCTGAGTGATGTCATTTCAGATCAAACTGTTATGGGAAGTGTTTTTCACAAATAACAGACCTCAGGACACCTTTACAGGCAGACTACTATCAAGTACTCAATATATATATAATATTATATGAAGTATTTCACATTACTGTACAGGCAGGGGCGTGTCCAGACTGTTTTGACTCAGGTGGCCCAACTTGGGCACTGACTTATACAAGGGTGGCCTGAAGTGTGGAGTGCATAAAACTCACAAACAAATATAAATTATTTACCCTTTTCTAACCTCACAAATCATTTCTACTCCATATCACGAGATAATGGCAACATGAGCTTAATTTCTTAAAAACAAGCCAGTGAAAACAAGATTTATGTTCAAAGACACAATTTAAAAGTATTTCAAAAAGTGCATGCACACTCCTGCACTGTCATACTTGCAATGTTTTGGTCCTGACACATTGCATTGCAAGTATGACAGTGTGCATTTGTATTTACAATTTAAAAAACAAAATAAAATATGCTACATTCATATGTAAAGAAAACTTCTAGCAGCCTTTCTAAAAAAACAACAACCTAATAGTTCATTTTGAACTACGCCCTGCCTCTGACAGGGCAAATAGCCAATAACAGTTTAGTCCTTTTGGGGTGGCAAATCACATTTCTAGGGTGGCCCATGCCACCCCTGGCCAACACTCTGGACACGCCCCTGTGAACACGAGGTATCATCTCTTCTCTATCACATTGATCACATTTTTTCTGCTGTTCAGCAGGTTTGAAAAGGACAGACGTAGTTTTTACTTAATAATGCCTTTCACTTCATCTTGTAAAAGTGACGTTACATCCAATGCTTGTGTTATCAGTCAGTCACACACGATATGTAATCCAAGACAACATCACACACCAACAAGCGCCTTATGAAGGATAAGAGTTATGCATAAATAGGGGCATGACTGATAGGACTGCAAGCGGGCACGGTGTAGTTGTGGCCAGATGTCTTAAGGCTCCACCTCAGCTCCACCTCTTAATTATTGAAAAATAATTTTCAATATTGCAAGCTCCATCTTTTGGCTTCAAAACTCCCCTTCAGTGACCAATGAGTGACGTCACTGAGACTACGTCCATGTTTCTTACAGTCTATGACTTAAAGACACTTCCCAGGAAGGTTCAAAATGTCTTCACTGTAGAGCTAAAAAAATCATCAGAGGGAGGAGTTTGAGGAGTGAAATAAAAAACCAAGACACAAATAAATGAACAACAATACAAAATGAACATGTAAGAGTGAGTGTCTGTGTCTACTTCATTGACGTCACAGTGACCAGACCATCAGATAACTGAGAGAAAAAAACAAGGTTGGCATTCGCTATCAACAATCTGTTCTCACTCCCCTTTCTCCCCTTCTTTTCCCTCCCTCCCCTCCCCTTCTCTCGTCTATTTTTGGGACTCAAGCTCCCCCTCTTTCACTCATCCACTTCAACCTTCTTGTCAATCACAGCACGGCTCTTTCTTCCTTTCTCTCATTTGTTCTTTTTTTCGTTCCTTTTTTCTTTCTTTGCTTTCACATTATCACCCTTATAATTCTCCTAATTGCACCTCTGCACTCCTCTCCTCCTCTGTCGTCTGCTGACAGGCCCCACCCTCTCTAGTTCTCTTTTGCTGCTCTCTCACCTCTTTCTCACTCACTCCTCTGCATCATGTGACTCTCAGCTGCAGTTGCCATGGTGACCATCCTCATTTCCCAGGAATGCATCTTGTCTTGGATTCTCTCTCTCCCTCTCTTTTGCCCTTCCCTACCATTCTGCCGCACCCTCCTCCTCTTTCTCCGTCAGCATCATTTTTCCCTTCCCTTCATCTGTCCCTCCATCCCACTTTTCTTTCCCTTTCTGCTTTACACTCCACTTCTTCTCCCCTCCTCCAATCCCTCCTCTGACACTTTTCTCTTAATGCAGTTGAATTCATTTTCTGCTTAATTTCTGCACTTCAATCAATCAATCAAATTCAACTCATGCTGTTGATACAGATGTCAGCTGTTCTGCCACACACACACACACTGCCACCATTACCCCCCTTCACTCTCCTCCCACCCTCCCTGTCTCTCTCTTGGTTTCGCCCACTCCCTCCCTCTCTGTAGCAGTTGCTGAATAATGGAGGTGATGAAATATTAAATTGTTGTTTAGCCCTCCTGTTGACTGGCCCAATGGAGCCCTAACACACACATTTACAGACACACACTTAAGTATGTATATCTGCATGTGTGTGGTCTATGCCTAGCTCCAGTGGAGCTTCCGTCGACACCCTCACAAGGCATCCTGCAACCACACCCAAGACAGCAAAAACCAAACACACACACACACACACTGGAAGGAGGTGGCGGATATGGGGCATGTACAGTGTGCTGTTATATGAGTGGATCGTTAAAATACACTTAGTCAACAGAAGAACAGAGCAGGAGAAAAACTGTCAATTGTCCCCCAACCTCAGACAGCAGGAGGATCAAGGTGGCTTTGCAGTGAATATTAACTGTGCACACGAGTGTGTTACTAAACATTAATATTCATGTTTTATTATTATATTATATTCATGAGGGTGCTGGCAACCTCCACCAACTGTTGACTACAATAACATCAATATAGTCCCCAAAACAGGAGCTGTGTGATTTACTTAACAAAGCAAATAATACAACTGTCTGCTCTGATTTCAAACAAAGCGTGTCAGCAGATTATTCATAAAGAATTCAGAAATCTACTCAATAAGCAGCAAAGAGGGTTTTTGGCTTCAATGTTCCCCACACATTAATAACACTAGGGCGATTGTCAAGGTATATTTGCCGATGATCTTTTCTTTCTTTTTTATCCATTTATAATCTCCATCCAGGCGAGACAGAGAGTGAGAAAGAGAGAGAGAGAGAGCGAGAGAGAGAGACGTCGACTAGTACGTCCCTCTTGTTCATGCATTGATAGAGGTGCAACGTCTCATGTTAAAACTGAAGCTTCTGATGTCCTCGTTTAAATACTTTTCAGCAGATGTTTGTGACACACAGTAAAGTTAGTAAAGAGAAAAAGGCACTATTCATACATATACAAACCCTATATTAATATGCAGCCTACCTTTATATTGTGCTTATTTAATGGTTACATGTAAGGCTAAAATGTTGTTGTAACGGTAGTTAATCCAACTTGTATAGTTGTGTTTTGGGGTACACATTTTTGATTGTAAGTTGATACAGCCCCTCGCGACCTGTGGGCCGGGATACACCCTGGACTGTTCGCCAGGCAATCACAGGGCTAATAGCCACACTCACATTCACACCTACGGGCAATTTTAGAGTCACCAATTAACCTAAAGAGCATGTCTCTGGACTGAGGGAGGAAGCCCGAGTACCCAGAGAGATTCCACGCATGCACGGGAAGAACATCCAAACTCCACACAGAGAGGCTTCTGTCAGACGGGGAATTCGAACCAGGAACGTCTTCACTGTGAGGCAACATTGCTTACCACTGCACCCCCGTGCAGCCTATAAAGTTATTGTACACGAGCAAAATAAAAATAAATGACAAATCACTCTGGCTCCAGTCAAAACTCATATTACATGTGAGTATGAGTCACACTTATATTCCCAGTTTTATGAATAAATATTTAATCTTTCCAAAAAGTAATTACTTCTGTTGCTATGCAGATAATATTCTGGCCTGGTCTGTCACACCTGCACATTTGCAATACCACAAGGCCACTCCACTCAAAGAACATAAAAAGTGACCTTTTTTTTTTACAGGTGTTATGAAATTGAACAAAGGTGTGTACTTCATTGATTCAGCCTAAATGTTAGTCTCCATCTGCAAAAAAAAACACACTCTCAAAAGGCAAGTTACATCCCAGACACCCATCAACCTCATCATGGTCGACTGTGTATAGAGTACCATAATTAACCATTTACTAAGGATATTTAATCAACCATTTTATCTGTAAATCTCATGACATAAAATCTCCTGCCACTCCCTTTGTAATTACCGGGTGACAGTGAAAAGTGGGTCACCAGTAAAAGTGCATTAGTACTCTGAGGAAGTTAAGGCAGGACCAATACATGCATGACATACATTTTCCTACACACATCACCCGCACACATACACCCCAAGAATCCTGACACACAAACTCACATCAGGACCTCTACCTGTCTCTGTCAGCACCATTCTTAAAAAGGTCCTGAACAGCCCTTTCTCTCTTCTTTCTCCCTCTCTTGCTGACTGTCTGTTTCTTGTTGACAAAGATTCTCTCAGCTGGACAAAAAAAACTCAACTGTGTTATCTGCTGGCTCTCTGACCAGTAGATCTTCCTAATGTCCCCTCTGTTACTTGCCATTTCTATTTAATATCAAACTCCGAAACACAACACTCACTCTTGTTATTCGAAACGCTGTTTTTCTTCTTTCTTAAATGTCTAAGTCGCTGTTGTTTATGGCTCGAAGCAATACATTTTTAAACACATTTGTACAGTTAGCACTGAAGACAGGGATGGCAAGTTAATCCCCACTTGTACTGTATGCTAATCTCCTGTTTCCCTTCCTTTTATGTCTCCTGAAGATGGGATGGGAAATCATTTTCTACTTTTCCCCCCTTACTTTTTCCATTTTATCTTTGTATTCTGTTATTCAGTTTCTCCCCCGCTGACTCTGCACTGCAAAAACAATCTGTTTCCCCTCAGGGATTAACACTTTTTTAAAGGTTTTATTTTTGGGCTTATTATGCCTTTATTTAGAGATAGGCCAGTGGATAGAGTCAGAAATCGGGGAGAGAGAGAGAGTGGGGAATGACATGCGGGAAAGGAGTCACAGGTCGGATTTGAACCCTTGCCGCCCGCTTGGAGGACTAAAACGTTTGTACATGGGGTGCGTGCACTAACCACTAGGCTACCAGCGCCCCAAGATTAACATATTTTGAGATTGTGTCCCGATCTCTTTCTGTGTCTCTTTCAAACTAACTCCTCTCACTCTTTCTTAACCTGTCACCCATTGGACTCTGAGCTCTCTTTCTCCTCACTTTCTCTCTTGTTGTATCTTTGGAGTACCAGTCTCTCGTCCAATCTCGGTCTCTGTCACTCACTGTCTCTGTCTTCTCACACTTCAGCTATACTTAGATCCAACAGTGAGCGGTCAGCCCTCCTAAATCCAAACATACCTTGTCCTCAGAGTCAACTGGTGACACACACACACACACACACACACACACACACACAGCACACACACACACACACACACACACACACACACACACACACACACACACACACACACAAACACACACACACACACACACACACACACACACACACACACACACACACACACACACACACACACACACACACACACACACACACACACACACACACACACACACACACACACACACACACCACACACACACTCACCAAACATACAGCCAATATCAAATGAACAGAGATTAAATGTGAATTGATGAAATGTTTTAAAAACACGAAGGTAATCAAATCAAACTTCTTTACTTCAAACAGTACAATAAAGGATCATATTTCTGTTTGTGCATGAAAAAGTGTGAGAGCTCTTAAATAAGGCAAAGATAAACAAGTAGCTCCTATGATTGGGTGTTGGCTCCCTGGCAGTTTAATGGGATAAGATCACATACAGGTGTATTTGAGCCTGTGTGACGATTAGTGCCCTGCAGTCATCTGTGCAAACATTCGGTAGTGTGGATTTTTAATTATATTTGTTCATCTCCTGTTTTGTGCCACTTGCCTTCCCTTCTTAAAGCTCCTGTATAAGTACAGTTGGTTTGTATAGATTTTGGAGACCCCTGTGGACAATGCAGTCCTTCTTATCTTTGTGATGATTTTTCCCTCTGTATGTGCCGGTACTGCTTTTAACAAAATCATCTCATCCTGCTTTGGGCTTTTTTTTTGCCATCATTCAGATAGAACAGTGGATAGAGTCAAAGACACAGAAGAGAGAGAAAAAGTGGGAAATGACAGGCAGGCCAGAAAGAAAGCCACAGGTTGAACTTGAACCCGGACCACCTGCTTCGAGGACTACAGCCTCTGCAGATTGTGGCCCTAAACTTACCACTAGGCCATCAGCGCCCCATACTACTTTTTTTCTCACAGTCAAATATATCACTCTTTAAGAAGCTTAACCATGGGAAATGAGAAAAAGGCTGTAGGGCATTTAAACACTTCTTCTGTCACCTACTGTACCCTGCAGCAGCAGCAGCTTCAGGCAATGAAAATCACATCAGCATGGATTTCTGTCTGTTTCAAAGCTAGCTAAACACATTTTTTTGGAAACTTGGATGTAACTTTTCCCCCCATACATTTATAAAATCTGTCCAGGGAGCCTGACCAGAAATCTTAGTTATTTGGCTTACTCTGACCTTGATCTCTATTATCTTTCTGTAATATCACAACTGCGTGCGATGAAAATGGAGAAAGATTTGATGCTCAGGTAAGACTTTTCCTGTGGAAAACTTTGACCTATTAGAGCCAGGATGCTATGCAGTAGCCATTGGCCTTTGTGGAGTGATCTTGAAGTTTATTGCTTGCTGGTGATAACAAGGAAAGCTGGATTGGCCACTGGTAAGCCACAGTTGTTGCTTTCAAATGACCTGTCAAGCTTCATTCAGTGACAGAATAAGGAGTGGATCAAAGCGGAAAAGGCACCAACATCCCTTCAAAGAGACTGGAGATAGCTAAGGTGGTTTAAGGTTAAGAATGCCCTCTAGGCAGCCTTCAGAGACTCCCTTTAGAGAGGGAGTAGGCAGGTTCAACTTGGGACTTGAGACTTCAGGAAAAATCCATGACATGGTGGAAAAGAACGACGTCTCCCAACAGACAAAGGAGAGCCTGGGTAACTCAGTAAGAGAAGGAAGAAGCAGCTCAGGAGGATGAAAGGTTTTGTAGACGTAAGATGTAGTGTGAAATTTGTTCTGTCTTATACTGTGACAAGTCCAAAGTCTATGTCAACACATATAAAAGCTTTTATCATGGGAACAGGTTTTTTCTCCTTTCATTGCCGATTTAACATCAGTGAAGTTAAACAAATCGATGAATAAAACCGAAAAAAAAGGTTGTGCAATCCAAAATTCAAAAACTGTTACATGAACATGCCACCTTTTCAATATTTTGTGACATCTATTAACAAAAGGATTAGAAAGAAAAAATGACGTCAGTTGTTATTTGAAGTCCTAGAAGAAGAAAAAAAGAAGAAAAATCCACAAAAAATCTGAGTTCTTCCCTTCACACAATAACTCAATTGATCTCTGCCTGCAGGTCAAGAACACCAGGGAGTCACAAGATCATCTGTGACTGTGTGTTAAGTATAGTTTTGCTTCAAAAGCTTTTTTAACACATGCTCTCCTAAAATATTCTTGAAAAATGTGGGAGTCGGCCCCTGAAATCTTCCTGAGTCATATATTCCATAAGTCCCTCACAGCTAGAAGATGTTTTATGTTGAACAAGAGAGAAGGGGGGGGAGACCCACCCACCTCTGCCTATCACTTATTTTCTAGAATTAAGGAGTCTTTTCAAACAAACCAGCAGGGATTAAAAAGACTGCCGTCACTACAGGGAGGCAGTGCAGCAGACCTATCTGGAACAGAAGAACCTCCGCCCCGAGCTCAGAGGAGGAGTGGACACTGATGAACTTGACAGCAACGTGTACGACTGTGAGGAGGAGACCATTGAGTTTTTCATCAATGAAGAACTCATTCCCCTTTGTGATCTTAACAGGCTTAACACTAGAACCGCCAAGACCGTCTGACGAACGGTTTGGGTTTTTATAATACAAATAACTCTGTTAAAATAAAACCTACAAGCCTCTCATTCTATGACTTTTCCTAAATATGTGTCTTGTATGTTTTCTGAAGCTTATGTGTTACTAAAACAAAACACACAAGATTTCTGCGCATTTATACCTATAACCGCCGCCCGCCGTCATACAGACGGCAGCTGAAAATGATACATTTCCCTCGCGCGTCTCTTTTTTTTTTCTTCCATAAATTAGAAAGGAGGCAGTGTCAGACAAACACGCACTGAAATAAAATGACCGTTGTCTCCTGCAAGGGATGCAAGCGCCCCATGTGTGGTAAGTGCACCGTAAAGGTTGAGCACTTTTGCCCGAGGTGTGTGCCTCAGGTGTCGCGCCGCTGTCCGAGGTGCTGATCGTGCCTTTGTTTGTTTGTTCGCCTGTTATGGAGTTCTGCACTTATTGTTGTATATAGTTTGTCATGCCAATATATAGCCTTCTTTTTGTTTTTGCCAGAGCCTTGTGGCGACAACCTGTTCATTCAATCGTTCGCGTGTGTGTGAGTGCGTGCGTGTGTGTGTGTATGTGTGTGGGGGGGGGGGGGGGCGGCGGAGGCGGCGGCGTTTATCTCGGTGTTTATCTCTCTTTTTGCAGTGTGTTTTATTAAAATGCATAGCCTAATATAGCAAACAATATTATAGACTAAAAGTTATGCATTTTCCGTTTTTGAAGAATGTGTTTTAGCAACGGGAGACGTGGAGCAGCAGTAAAAAACGGCGCTCTAAAAAGCCGAAAAATATCGTAAATTGACATGAGACATTTAAAAGGTTACAATCCTGCCTGGTTTAAGTAAGCTGTATTTATAATTATTTCTCATAACGTCATCAAAAAAATGCTTTATTTGTGTACAAACTATGAAATTACATATGCCGTCTGATAGACGGCTGGGGCGCTTGGAGGGGAGTCTAGAATGTTGGCGGTCCTAGTGTTAATCACTTCCTTTGTATGTATTATTTTGACTAAATGATGGAGTTAAAAAGTTGAGCTGACAGCTGGGTTCACGTTGCTAGATTTCCTAGCATGCTTTGAGCTGGTTGGTTGCAATACACAATAAATGGGGGGCGATTTTCAACCACATCTGTTTGCTCTCAGTGTGCACACACTGTCAAGAGGCAAGACATAAAAGACGCTGCAAGAATCCAAGATGGCTGATAGAGCTACAACATTACAATGACATTTTTTTTTGCCTTAGCATCAGTGCTAATTGGAATTGGATGTCTTCTCTGTATCAACGAACAAGTGGAAAAGAACATACTGGTGAGCAGAAAGGGCATGAAACATAAATGCACGAATATCAGACAGGTCGCACACTTGTTGTGTGATATAAACGTCATGACCTCTGCCCCTACACTTGCTGTCGTAATATTTCCTGCAGCGTTTACTCATCAGGTGGATATTTTACCAGGGGGGCCGGCAGGAAAACATTCTGGGGAAAGTCTAGGGGAAACATTCAGACGTTTCCATTCATGCTTGCATCTCACACCAAAATTTTCAGAAGCTTTGTTCATGAGTAAAATCACAAAAAATCTTTAAATTAAGAGAGAAGCTTAGTATGTGTACAACAGTTTTAAAATGACTGTAAAAAGATAGCATTCATTTTTTGACAAGTTAAAAAACAACAACACGCTATGAATTGATTGTGCATCCATAAAATGAAAGACAACACATCTCATCACATATGGAGGATTGTCGCATCCCAGTGATTTTCAGCCAATGCTCCCCCAATGTGTTATTCTTACATACAGTCCATCAAAGCAGGAGTATCAAGTGTTAATCCATGCAGTGAGTGTAGCATTATGATGATGTAATTCAATCCCTGTGTTTGCTGAGCGAGTGAGAGACAGAAGGAGAGGGGGAAGGGATGAAGAGATGCAAAGGAGCAGAGGAGGGATGGAGAGACGGAGAGGAGAGAAAACCGTGTGAGGGTATGAAACTGGGAGGAGACAGAATTTGTTGGGGCCCCATTTTCAACCATTAGCATGTGAACAGAAGTGGCCAAAAACACAGCACCCAATCACGGGAAAGACAGGTGGTCAGGTGACTGCGTGTTCCATAGAGGTGGCCGGCTAGCTTGGTTGCTATGGTAACTGGATGGTATCCTAGAGACTAGCAAAAGGGCTTATAGAAAAACCGAATGGTAAAACAACCAGAGAAAAGAATGCGTGGTGAAAAGAAGGAACCTCATCCCATATCTAACAGTGTGCAGTTCTGACAAGCACACACACGCGTGCACACACACGCACGCACGCACATGCGCACATACACACACACACACACACACACACACACACACACACACACACACACACACACACACACACACACACACACACACACACACACACACACACACACACACACACACACACACACACACACACACACACACACACACACACACACACACAGTGTATATATGCATTAGGGTGTTGTGGTCATTAGAGATAAGAGCTGTACAATCAGATTATCTTATTTTCACAGCCACACACACACACGCACACGCACACACACACACACACACACACACACGAACAAAACAAGGAAAACACATATAAAAAAAAAAAAGATGTGGCAGTACAGGCCTGATGGATCTATAAAAAATGACAGTCCACACTAACAAACAGAGAGGTGCTTGATGAGCCTTTAGAGATGCATGTGAATCGTCTCAGTGAACAGAGGTGTGTTGTCACAGTGTGTGTCATCTCATTCTGAGACAACATTGTACATTTTGTATTTCAAGTTGCTGTCTTAGAGGACCTCAAACTGCAGCTTTTTGTGTGGGCTCATGTCTTGTTCAAATAAAGACATTCAATATTCATTGCTATGAAGATAAATAAATTCATGATCATTGTTCATTGAGGATTTTATAGTTTAACCAATGTAAGCACACACTACAGGTGGGACAACATATCAATATGCTAGTATATTGTCGCACTGACTAGCAGTGTTGTAGGTAACATGCTAGGGTAAGATTACTTCTTTAGTGTGACGAGGAACTTTACATGTTAGTTCTGCCATTCAACTTATCTGTTAGTCAATCATTTTCCATGAAAATAATCTGCTACTGGGAGAAAAATTGCAATTTTTCACAGTTGTGTCAGTTTGCATTCATAGCTAACTTCAGCTAGCCAGATGTCTGAGAGAGGACATCATTTACTTTGTGGAAATATCCCCATTATGATGAACTTTTGGATGAAAGGGTCAAGACAAGGGACATCATGGAGAAATGTCAATTTGCGGGCCCATGTTGTATTGTTGTCACTGAGAGACCTGAGCCAGGACGGATATCCTAGGGTTATGTTGCGCGCCCCATGTACCGAGGCTAGAGACCTCATCACAGCCACCGTGGATGTGAATCAGAGCTCAGCCCTTTGCTGCATGACATCCCCTACTCTCTCCTCCCAACTTTTGCTGTCTCTCTTCAGCTGTCCTATCCATGAGCTTACAATCTGAGTCAACCAGCTTGCTGACGGGCGCGCTGTTTTAGCTCAGGTGGTTGAGCAGATGTCTCAAATACAGGGGCTACAGTCCACATCGCACTGGTCGCAGGTTCACATCCCGGTCCTGATGCATGTCATTGCCTACTCACTCTCCCTTCATTTCCTGTCTCTTTCAAGCTGTCCTTTTCTTTTAAGGAAAAAAAAGCATCAACCACAAGGCTATCAGCGCCCCCACAAACAAATTCAAGATAAGTTTGAACCATAGACTCCACTCTCATAACATTATGAAAACCCTTCCTCATCTACAGGGCAGTTCATAACCCTGAAATGAAAGTAACGCAACACAGATAATGGGCTTGAATGACTTCCTCCATTATGGACCCTTTATCTTCTCAAATGTCAGCACAAATTGTTTTGTAAGATTTTTACCAAAATTGAGCTCAATACTTAGATTTACTTTGCCAGTAAAATCAGATGACTTCAATGCTTTACATGTTGATTTACCGCCTGTAAGGATCGGCCATTATTCATACTCAACAGGTATGAACATGGCTGAGTTAACATTAAGGATGGATATGAAAATGTATGTGCTGGGTTGTAGTGTTTTTACAATACAGTTGGGGGTTCCCAACCTCAGCATGTGTGTGACAGCCTATATGGTTGCCTAAGTAATAAAAATGCTGGCACTTGTCTGGCTCTAACACTCATCCTGCTGTGAAAAAAAACTGTGCAGTTTAAGTGTGTGTATGTGAGTATGTGTGTCAGCACCCTGTGGGCAGAACTTTCTGCAGTACAAGACTAGAAAGCAGCAGTGATGCACTCGCTGCTTGGCTGACCAGGCGCTTTAGCAACACACAAACACACATTACACACAGAAATTCCATCTTCCCCCCCCACTCTCTCTTCTCTCTCTCACCACTCAACCCATTACTGTGGTCTATTCAAACTGCCCCAGTCTGCCATCTCTATGTTAGTCGACTGAAGAATAGTGAAGAGAAGAAGCTATGGACAGAGAACAGCTCTAACACACAAACACAACCTCACACACACAGAGAGAGAGAGGGGGGGTGTACTGAAGCATATTACTGTATGCATGACAGAACTCATACAGACTCACTATAACAGTGAACTAACAAAGAACACACATTAAGTTCTGCTGCCTTTTATTCTATCCTGCAGCACTTCATCTGTGTGTCACTCTCTTCATCACAACAGCCTCCAGTTCAGCCTTTATCTCCAACAAAGGGCTTAAGCTTCGCTGTGACTGACACAAGCCCCTTGAAGCATGGGTGTGTTAATATACAGCAACCATGCAGAGAAAACTACTTGAGCATTAAACTGTAACAGTTATCCTAAAAAAATAAATCCATAAATCATTTATCCGAGCTGATTTAAAAGTTTCAACTTCAAAGGTGCTAGCTCAACCATATCGAGGAATACTGCTGGCAAAGGCAGGAAAAGAAATATGGCATTCAGTGAGCCTTGTTTAAAGTGAAATTAACGTCAGTGCGTTGGAAGAAATTTGGTCGAGAAGCTTGAAGTTGAAAGCTCCGCTTGTATGGATGCATATGTTGAATTTACAGTCAATTAATGCTCACCTGCTGTCAACATGCTAGCATTGGCTCTCTCAGCTTCTTCTATCATTCTTCTATCAAGAATATCAAAAAAGGCAAGCTAACTTGAGCTTGTGAGCTTTGCTAATAACTGACAAGATTTTTTTCCAAAACACAAATTTGTACCATTGATTCCTGTAAAAGGAGCAACACTCTAACCAGCAACAACAACTTCCATTTTGGATCCTCCGACTGTCCGTACCCTCACAGGAAGAAGTATTTTAGCTAGATTAAGAAATGCTGCAAATTCACAGTTCAAAGTGCTGCAATGCAAAGTGCTGTGCTCATGCTAGATTGATGTTGGGTCTTTGTAAATAATAATATACTAATAATATAATATCCACCAAACTGAGGCCTCCACTCTCCTCCAGCGACACACCTCCAACTCCCCTCCACTCGCGTTTGAACTAAGTAGTTTAGCTCAAGTGGCAGACAAAATTGTCCTTGGCCCTAGCTGCCTGTGAACCTGCATTGTTGTGTTAGCGGGCTAATGTTAGCGCTCTTTAGTTAGCTTGTAGCTTCACATTGCATGTACATTTACACATAATGACCGTGACCTAAAAATGCTTACGTGGCATTTAAATTAGCAGTGAGTATGCTATTCTTCTTCCCTTTAGTCCTTGACTAAAACATCTGTAATAAACAAGGAGAGTTGGCCGTCCCGTCCATGTAAACATGATGTAAACACGGGTCCAACAACAACACAGCCAGCGGGACTCGCGCTTCTCACTCATTGATGACAGTCATGACTCAGAGAGACATGTACAGAGGATATACTTGATTTCTGTTGTATTTGTGTAAAAAATGTCACATATTCTTCCTTCAAGAATTGGCACTACACAAACAAAGATTGATTAATTCATTTAAAGTAGCAAACATATACATCACTAGTTGCAGTGGTTGAGTTAAATCTCATAATTTCATAGCGATATTTTACTTTTCAAAATAAGTGTATATAAAATCAAATTTGGAATGATACTTAAAAGCCTCTTCCCCCTGCATCTCATTCATGGTCTGTCATTATTTCCTTTTCATCTCGTCCCTTTCAGTCCGTCACAATACAGTGCTCATACATTAAAAGTAAATAAATTCATCAGTTTGAGTGCCTATTTATAAGAAAGAAAAACAATACAGAAGGTGGTTCACTCTGCAGAATTAAAAGGGGAACCAGATATCTTACTATGGGCTAAATAATAAGCATACCTGCCAAAGTGACAAATAGGACAAGGCTTGAACAAAATCAATAAAAAAGAGATGGAGTCATTTTTTTAAATTAAGTGCAGCTCTGCATGTTTTAGCACATCTATGTACTCCCAATCTCTACCATCCCTACAATATTGATCCAATTGAAAAAAGGCCTCTATTCTATAAGTGTTACACTTGTTTGGGGTCTCCTGCAGCCATTGCTGTTAATCGAGCAGTTAGAGATAGGACATGGAAATTTGCCACTTAAATGAACGTCAGCACTGTGCAAAGAGTAGGATAAATTACTGGTCTTCGCCTTTTTGCACTTAATGGTTAGTTTAACTTTCAGGAAGTGAATGCAGTAAGTGCCCTGACAAGTATAGGGGAAAGTTTGGATGTGTGACAGTGTGTGTGTGTGTGCGCGGGTGTGTGTGTGTAGAAAGAGGTAAATGTCAGCACACTGATGGGAGGCTCAGTAGTCAGCTAGTGCATGATGAAACTAAATGATGCCCTTGTAAAGACTTAATACCACATCCAACATGCTAGTTCAGCCCATGTCTAAAGAGAGGACATAAGGAGGAAGGGAAGTTAGAGGAGGGTAAAGGACAGGGGCAGAATGAAGATAAAGGGGAAGGAGATGAGATGAAGAGAGACAGTGAGAAAGATGGAGGGTGGAGGGTTGTGAAAGGGAGAGGCGAAGAGCCAACCAGCTCACCATTAAAAATCCAGACACGTTGGGGCCCCTGTTATGTCATTGCCCAACACACAAACACACACATGCGTGCACACAGACACACAACCCCTTGAGCCTTTTTCTCCCCTAGCTAATCAATAGAAGCAGCACTTAGGATTGCAGCACAAAAAGAGCGAGGAAGGGAAAGAAAGAGTGGGCCAATTAAATAGCCTCAACGTTGGGTAGGTATCTCCAGAAAAAGCGATTGAAGTTGTGATTGTAAAGGCTGGAAATGTAGGCAAAGAAGAGGCTGTAGTTCTGCTGTCATGTGAGAGGACGCTTCACTATCAGAGTCCAACGTGACAACATAATCACTGCAGCTTTAAGAATGTATCTTTCCATCAAACTGTTTAAGACCATTAATCTGCAATTAGTACTATTGCTGCTCACTCTCTAGCTTGCAAGCGTCAGTATTTGGTTGAAAATATGAGGATTTTTTTTTTTTAAAGCTGTGGTAATTATCTTTATTATTTATCATTTAAATGCCTGAGCTTTAATATTTTTTAAAACACTTGGACAACTTGTTCATTAATCAGCTGATGTCTAAAAAACAGTACTTGAAGGTCAAGAACAAGAGATATCTCAATATTGCATAATGTATTCTCCTCAAAAGCAACAGCCTGTGCTTTAAGCCCATTTCTGACAGATTGTGTAAAAACTACCATATTTTCACTCACTTGAATTCCCGTCTTTTATTCTCTGCACGAGGCTTAAAGAAGGAGGATGAACCCACTTTTAGTTTTGCAATGCAGGAATGGAAGTAAAGCAGCAGTTAGAAATTAAAAGAGTGACTGATGCATGGATGGAGAGATGAGGGAAGTAGTACGACTGGACATGTTGGAGGGATAGATGGATGTTTTTCTTTTTCCTTTACCATAGTGCTCAGGGGAAATGGTCTTATACCTCACACACACAGACACACGGACACATAGACACACACACACACACACACACACACACACACACACACACACACACACACACACACACACACACACACACACACACACACACACACACACACACACACACACACACACACACACACACACACACACACACACACACACACACACACACACACACACACACACACACACACACACACACACGCACAAGGGACAGCCCATTTAAGGGTAAATTATTTATGAACAGACAGATGCAGCTTTTTATGAAGTTAATAATTGAAGGAAGACGACTTGGAGGGAGGAGAGTGAGGGAAAGGATTGAGAGGAGGACAGGAGAAGAGGACAGAAAAACAGGGAGGTTGGGTGAGAGATCATTTTTTGTTTGATGGAATAGTTACAAACATCAACTCTAAATGGAGAGCTGGCCTCTTCACCCTCTTTTCCTCTTACTGCACACTATATTACTGTTATCATCCATCTCACTGTCCCCCTGACCTTCCTCTCCTTTTTTCATTTTTCCACATCAACGCTGGTTTCGTTTTATCTTCAGCTTGTCTTCCTCTCTCCCCCTCCTCAGGTGTCCTTGTTACTATGGCAACTGCAGATATCAGAATTAATCACCTATCACCTAAAGCGCCCCCTTCGCTTGAAGCTGCAGGGAGGATACAAACACATGGATACACAGACAAACTCACATTTACAAGCAACATCATTTTGTCAGGTTGCTAGAATCTTCTCAGACTCAAATCACACACATGCACACCTCTAACAAAACAGTTTAATACAGGGTTGAAAATGATTCAACCCTGTATTAGAGTTGTTTTTTATTATGCAAGTATTCTAATGGAAGGAAGACGTTCGGTATAATGTTTGGATCAATAGTTAAATATGACTTGACAGTGATACTGCAGAGGCTCGTTCTGCTGTTAGCACTGATCAGACGTGTGAATTGGGTGGTTAAAGTAATGGTTTGGTTAGTATCACTCTTATGTCGTGCATCCTGTTGCTATCTTCTAAATCTAGTGGGGTTTTCAGTTGTTGCAGCAAGACTGAATTTGCATCATTTGCGAGTAATAGCGCAACCAGTGGTGTAATGTTACTAATGTAGCATGAGCGTGTGTGAGTGTGTTGCTGTGGCATATTGACATCTCAATCTTCAGGAGATGTGCGTCACTCAGAGAGCAAATTTCTTGTGTAACACTATGCATACGTTTAGTATGTAGCTTAGTGTGCGCTAAGAGTTGTATATTGCTGTCCTTGATGTGGACAAAAATACAGATTTATTGACCAAAGACAGGAAGAGAGAAGGGCAGAGAGAAAGAGAGAGAGACTCATGCTGATGCTATCTGCTAACCTTCAATTAGCAGCGGTAGTCAGCAGGGCATTGATTAGAGTCTAAATGCCACAGCAGTGTGCAAATAACCACATGCACATCCAAATACACATACTCATCCAAACACACACATGCACAGGTACAGATTAATGTCTCAAGTCATTTCAGGGATTAGATGTTCAAACTAAACTTGGAATAAGAATCAGATATAATACATTAAACACTGTTGTAGCTTTAGTTGTAATACAGGCTGCAACATCTGCATGCATGCTACATCATGGCCAGAAGGACAGCTTTTAATCAAGGAAGGAAAAATGACAAGTAAGTTACCTCTCTTTTATTTTGATTCCCTCTTTAAGCATGTGTCAGAGAGGTGCCCCCCCCCCCCCACACCCCCCCCCACCCCTGATGCATCTCAACAAAAAACATTAGAAGTATTTTTATTGCAGGGCTTTGTGTTGGCTATTTGATTGTACTGGTGTTGCTGTGATTGTGTCTACTGTGCTGTCTATTTCTGTTCTTCTTACACTACTTTCATTGTCCAACCCACTCTGATGAATCATCAAAACACCAACACTGCATGCTCTCCTGTGCCTATTAACTGATCTTTGTGCTGTTGCCGCTCTAACAGGATCAATTTTAACTTCCTCTGACCTTTGCTCAGCTTTAACGTCACTGATCATCAGATCTTAATGATCATGATCGGTTTTATTCCTCAAAGATTAGAGTGACTCTAGATCAGTGGATCCCCCCAGGACCAACACGAAATAAAGGGATTCATTGTGGTCAAAGATTAACAGCATTTTGTATTTGTTTTCATTATAACCCGTACCATTACTAAATGTCCCTTTTTCCTTTAACATCCAAACCTACAGTACACACGTGTTCTTCTTACAGAAGGGCATTTGTATAAACAACCCAATAATTGTGTTACCATGATTTTAGTTCAAATGTGCTCATCTAATTTCAACATCCTCAGAGCAGACAGAGCCTGAGATCTTTGACCTTTCCTTAACCCAATTAACCTAACGAGCATGTCTTTGGACTGTGGGAGGAAGCCGGAGTACCCGGAGAGAACCCACACATGCATAGGGAGAACATGCCAACTCCACACAGAAAGTCTCCTGTCAGACGAGGATTCAAACCACGAACCTCCTCGCTGTGAGGCAACACTGCACCACCGTGCAGGCGAAAAACAATTCTAATATTACTCTTATCATTTGGACATCTAAAGACATAATTATGCTTCATTGTTTTCACACACCTCTCTGTGTCCTTCGAAAACTCCCAAGACTAGACGTTATCCCTAAACTTAGAGTGGTTCTGTGAGACTATGAGATGAATTGAAGCTTTACTGGCTCTCTTTTTTATTCTTATGCTTCTGGCTTGGGCCTGTTTTTGTCTCAGATTTTGTTGTTGTTGTCTGCCTCTTTGTTCCTCTATCTTTTGCTCTCTTTCTCTGACTCTTTATCTCTCCAGCCCTCCATCCATCTGTCCGTCCGTCTGGCTGTTACTTTTTACTGTAAGAGCAGAAATGTGTCCTTCCACGATCAGATTTAACAGCGTGCTGACTGTGTTACTCTCTGTGTGTATGTGAGTGTGTAAGAGTGAGAGGTAAACTGTGTGTAAATGTGGCCGGCAGGCTGTAGGCCTGTAGCAGTACATCATCATTGCGTGTCATAAATGGATATGTGCCTGTCCTTGTATGCCAGTATGTGGACTGTTATCTTTGACTGTGCGTGTGCGTGTCACTGCATCTCTCTGTCATTCAGTGTGTGCATGTGCGTTTGTGTATGCAGCCATATATCTCAGTAGACAGGGCTAATCTGGAAAACAACTGAGTCAGAGTTTCATTTCCTGGTCTGAGACATAACAGCAAGGCCAAGCAATCTTACATTATGTTGCCTGACACACACACACGCACAAAAACAAGCACACACACAGCCTGTAGGTCATATTTGAGTGCCTTAAAAAGTTATTAGACATTCACAATAATCAGAAAAAGACTTTAACCAATGCTCTAATCTTACAAACAAAGACACATTTTGACACCTCTCTGATTCAGAATGACCCACACAGCTTTAACTGAGGGCTTACAGCATTACCTAAACCATCCACTCATCAGATGGATCAGATATCAAAGCAAAAAAAAACATCTATTTCTAAGTAAAAGAGAGGGTTTTATCAACAGATGATGATGTGTTTCCACAGCTGAATCAGTTTCATTCATGACAAGAATAGATGCTGCAATGATCGGAGATTCAAGTTATCTAAATCATCTGAGTCACAAAGCGGATGAGCATTTCAGGGAGTGTTTGTGTGCGTCTCAGCGTGCCTCCTTTTCCATGTTGTATTTTGGGTAAGCTTTGATCCAGAAATGAGAGAGTGAATCTGCAAAAAAGTGATTTTGAATTATAAAGCTTCTCTTCCTCCTCTCTACTAAGCTGCAGTGCAGGCGTGCTGCTTCTGGGTTCTCTGCTGCTTTTCATTTCTAACTGGGTTATTTCTGACTTTTAACACATTTTTCACTGCACTTTTTAGATTATCAGCAGCTGGTCGCATTAATAACTGAACGCCTGGAGTAATAATTTATGACGGTCACTTTGAGTCACTGTGCCTGCACATTGAACTGTCCTCAGAAAGTCGTGCTTATATTTACGAAGGATTGGCAGTCATGTATACTTGAGTAAAGTAGGTACACATCTTTGAAGTGATGCAAACACTTAAATTGCTTTTGATTAGACAGAGCTATAACTGTTTCTGAGCGATTATTTTACACGTCACCTCTGTCTCAACACACATGATATTTCTCAATGATACAACCGACTAGGAAACGGCTGGTTTGAAACTGTTACTAAAGACTTTACACACAAACGAGAGGAGGCTTTTCATGAGTACTTACAGAAGATTGACGTGTTTAAAATGTATGTTTGGACCATATTGTCATACTGAATGCACTCTCCACAGGATTCAAAGGAAAGGAAAATGGTCATTTTCAATCAATTGATCCTCACCTCATCTACTGTAGAACAATATTAAAAGAAATGCTCATTTAAAACAAATTCATAAGAATGGATTCTAGCTGCTTTGTGGGTACTGTCTTTTTGTGTCATTTGCACAGGTTTAGCAGCTTTTATCGACACAAAAGCCGCGTGATCGCCTGCCCATAGTGTCAGTGCCCTAACAACCTGCTAACACATTAGGGCCTGAGGCCAGTAACGAGGTTTGATGCGCTCATTTTTCAATACAACAGTTCAGTGTTTTACACGCTTAGTGTCCTGGGCGTCAAACATCCTTCACGTAAGCTGTTTATTGTAGCTGAGCTCACAGCACTCTAATTTGACACCACACTCGTCAATGTCACTTCTCCCTCACCGACCAATCAAATTGAAGAAGGGGCGGGGCTTCTAATAACAGAAGCGGAGGAAAAACAGCTATGACTCGTCTCATGGAAGGTCTAAAGCTGCTGCTAAGGCCAGGACAAAATTCCTTTACATTTTTCAAATGTTTTCTTGATGACAAACTCAATAGAAACAAATGATAAGAACATGGAGCTATCTAAACACAACTATATTCTTTACAGATGGAAGTGGAGATTAACCTTTTTTAACCTAGCCACAATGAGCACCGGTGAGAAGTACTCTAAAATTGATGTCTACTAGCACAAAAAAAACGGCATTAACGGACACAGGCCCCAAGTCACCATCTATGCCAGCTGTTTAACTTATAGCACAGAGGACTATGAAAGAATTCTGACTGACTTGCAATAATTCAGACAGTGCCAGTGAGTGTCTTAGAAAAAATGTGGCATGGCAGCATCTCCTGGATCAGTTCTCCATCTGCTACTTGACTGCATGTTTGGACTGGATGGATTTATTTCACATTTTGTGGGTTGGTAGACACTCAGGTTACCCAAATATATAATATGTCCCCTTTAAGCAAAACATGAATTTTGATTAAATAGAGCTCCATTTGGGAATAGACTGGATGGACAAGTGTCCATGCTGACCCTCAACATAAAAATACACTCAGCAACAAAGCAGGGAAATTGAATAGCAGCAACCCTTTACCCTTTCAATCCCTATAAAAAGAAACATATACACTCACATCATCATGGAACTGCACAGAGGAACACACACGCACACGCACACGCACACACACACACACACACACACACACGCACACACACGCACACACACACACACACACACACACACACACACACAGAGCCTCTGCAGACATCACACTCTGCCAAATGCCTGGTTTCTTAATAAAGGCCAGTCATGAAATATATATCTAAATTTCCTTCATAATTTAAATGAACAAGGCACAGCAGCAACACACACTTAGACATATGTACTGAAACACATACACACTTCCACTGCCCTCTCTTTGCGTGTATAGTGTTAGTAAGTACAAGGGAATGTGTACGTCACCAAGCAGGGAAACTAGGACACGGCAGTAGAAAAAAGAAAGAGAGGCAGAATAAGGTGGAAGAAAACGATAGATTCAAAAGTAGATAGATGTCCCTGTTGTCAGGTATGAAAATGTCTTGCCTTCCATCACGGCACAGTCATGAATTGTTGTTCTTTAAAACGGAAGGTCAGATGACTGTGGTGTGTGATTACAGGTGCTTTGTCGGTGTGGCTGTAGATTGGAAATAAGCCACAGTACATATGTTTGAGGCTAATTAGGCTAATGCTAAGTGAGAACAACTACGTAACCACTGTCTGTCCTAATATTTGCATTTGATTCACCTGCACGCCATCATGACAGATAGACTACAGCAGGAGAGTAGACCTTATGTGGCTCCACAGTGAAAGGGGGTGGAGGGAAAGGAAGGGAGGGGGCGGGACAAAATGTCTACTTCTTCTTCTTTCGGGTTTTTTTTTGTCCTTTAAAGGGTGATGTTGGACGGAGCAATTACGTTTGATTGAGGTCTTAAGCAAGAACAGAAATTCTCACTTCCTCAGGTCTCTCAGCGAGATAGTGTCATCTCTCAGTAGATATATCAAAAACAAAAGAAAGGATTAACATGATTTTTTTTTTCAGGCTTTAGACATGTCTCCCTCAGAATTAATTTTCATTAGTTTGGTGATTGGCCTTTTAACTATAACACTAATGACCTTCCCACCAGCCCAGTTATTAGAATGCTAACACTAAACTAAGAGCCTGCTAGCCTGGTAAGTACTACTTGGTATGTACTGACTGAATAGGGTTGTTCCTTACTAGAATCTTGGTCGGTTTAATGAGAACACTTTATTTACAACTGTCTGCAGGTAAACATTGTAATTTGGTTTGCCAATGTTGGCTTAAGCCTTGCTCACACTGCAGGATAATTGGGCCGATTCCTCCTTCCTGACAATCGCAGGGTCGCTCCCGACTCAAGGCTGCTCGGAACCGATTATCTGCCCAGATTATCTTGTAGTGTGAGTGGTATAAAGTTCCAATCTTAACGTCCCCGATCTGTTCGGTGATTGTCGGAGACACCCCCGATTTATTTCAAACATGTTTGATATTTAGGATCTAATATCTTGACGATTACGTCATAAACGTAATAAAGTGTCATAAAGTGTTTATCATTTTCTAGATTAAAATACTGGCAAACCGTGCTGCTTCTACGAGACGGATAATTCACTGTGCTTGTTTTTTTATCCGGGTAGTATGAAACTGCCAGGTCATCTGCCCCCAAAAATAATTATTTTTTGTTTTTGGACTTTAATTCTGGTGCCGACTAGCAAGGGTGATGATGTTAAGTTTACTAAAAGTGCACATCCCTAGTTCGTACTATCATATCATGAAGTTAGCATGTAGCTTAAACACGAGTACAGCCAGTCTCATTGCGAGCATGGCTGCTGACTCTTGTCTGGTTCATTATTTCCTTGCATTCTGTTTCTGTAAGAAGTTCTTATTGTTTCTGTTTAGCTCACCATTACATGTAAAACATATAACTATTTTTAGCCTAGCTTAATTACTACCACAGCAGACTCAGCCTTCCCCTGTAACAGTTCAGTATGTGGTTTACGAGAGAACAAAGCATGGCTGCCACAGAGCCACACTTTTATTATAAAAGTCTATTTTTAGACAGGTATAATTAACAGGCTAACTGTTCAACAGCAAAGTGCTAGATAGAAGAGCACACGTTTCAATTATAATACATTTGGGTCACAGTCGGGAGAAATTCAGGATACTTGTTTTTCTCACGTACTTCTTTTTTCACATGGTGGCTTATTGGGAGACACGTCAGTTCTGATCAACAGATTTGTCATTCAACTTGGAAGAAACCCCAGTTTGAATTATTTCTGCTCAGAAACACAAAAGGTACTAATGAAAACACTGAGCAGTCAGATAACATCTGGGGGCAGGAGATTTACACTTCAGAGGTATTATGTATGACGGAGATGATGTATTTATTTAATGGACCGGTGTCTATTTTTAACCTGGGCTGATTAGCTGTACCAACAGCACCAGCTGACAGACTGAACACAGAGGGGAATTAAAGCACAACGATGTAAGGGAATGTAGGTACACAAATGTGTAAATTGGCTGACATACCAAACTATGGTTATACACTTTTGTAAAATATTTGAAAGATAAGAAAATATTAAATACTTAACAAATGTTATGACTCCATTGTCCCTGTATTTCATTTAAACATTGTCCACACTGATGAAGGGAACATGATCTGAACCTTAAAAACAGTAAAGTCAAATCTCTACCAATGACAAATTGATGTGACCTCACTGTGTATATCATCTGATCGCTCGACAGAAGTGTGTGTGTCTGTGTGTGTTTGCAAACAGCAGACACAGAAAAGCAGGATACTGTATCCGCGGTATGAACTGACAAAGCCATGGATGACATTTGGCTGTTCTGCAGAGGCATGGAAATGTGATGACATTAATGCTGGGTGCATCATGAACCTGATTCACTCTTCAGGATCACACACACACACACATACACACACTATGTCACGTACACATGCACGCATGTAATGGCTTAGTGTGCCTTTGTGTAAACCCCCTAAGGACCATCTCCCATGCTCCCTCTCTGCTCTTTTTCTCGCTCTATTCATCATGCTGTGCACCTGAGGGAGAATATTTCCTCCCTCCGTCTTACTCCGGGGAATACAGTCTGTGTCCTTTTTCTCTTTCAGCACCTGAGATTCTGATCCCTGAGGTGAGTATGAAACCCTTGAGAAATCTCTTCTTATGGACACGCACACGTAAATGCCAATTGTCTTCATGAGTGACTGATCACAGGCCTGTCTAAGTGATTCAGTGCCAAACAATATTCATTTATTCTCGAAGAAACTTTCTGATCTGACATTGGATTGTGCTTCAGGGCTGCTTGATTACAGCAAAAATATATCGCGATTATTTTGATTAAGATCATGATTAATAAACATGATTATGCGTCGTTACAAACGCATCACATTCATTAATCGAACTACAACACTCCTCAACACATTAACATTCTCAAAACTTGTAAAATGATAGCAATAAATGACGCACAGTGTAATATTAGCGTCCCAACGTGTGATTTTACAGCTTTCCAGAGGAACAAGAGGCACAATCAAAACGAAATGTTTCATTCTGAAAATAAAACTGATGTTTTTAAAGGTATAGTATGTAGAATTGCATGCTAATGTTTACATTAAAATATCGTTTAGTTCGTTTTCTCCCATATTACCCCGCGAACCTCAACGTCATCTTTTGTTATTGTTTTGATTGAGAGCCCCCTAGCAACGGATTTTACATACTGTACGTTTACTGTAAGTTCTTTCGGTGTCTGACTTCCTGTCCTGCTCAATATGCCCATTGCTAAATTGATTCGTCGTGCTACGGAATCTGGCAAAAATAAAAGCCTTGTGTATCGGCTGCAGAGGGCTCCGGACTGCCGGAGCTGATACGCAGCTGAGCGGAGCCTGTGGAAGCACACACATTGGAAAAAAAGTCAGCTCCACTGCAGTGACAGAGCGGAGACAGGCTGCTATGCGAGTGGCTTAGGTTCTAACGCGGGGAAGTAGTGTCCTCCCTGGCTTTGTGCATGGGCCTCGACACAGCGCTTACTTCGGCGCCGATCTCGCCCTGTCACATGTACCTTAACAGCGAGGTGGAACAGGAGCTAAAAAGCCCCCCTTTAACAGACAATGTAAACAAGGGCTTGAGATAGAAGTGTAATATTGTTCTCTGAAAGCAGTGCTTAGAAGACCAGCACTGATGATTGGCGGTCCTTGTAACTGGTGTTGACAGGGGAAAAGCATAGTGGTCCTGTTCTTAGCGATGCAGTGTTTTGACTTGGCATGGGGAGACAGGTCCATGTGCCTGTCAAATGATGCTGGCAAACCAGTCAGGCAAGCACAGTGAGGAGGGAAGTGAGGGAGAGGCCATGTATTAAGAGTGTGTGTGTGTGTGTGTGTGTGTGTGTATCTGAACTGTGTGTGTATCTGTTTTATAAAGCTGCAGGGCGATTTATGCAGCTCTGGTAGAGAACTAGTTATGTGTGGGTGTGGGTGTGAGTGTGCTGCTTCCCTGAAGGCACTATTCTGAGCCTCTCTGATGCTATGCACTCTGACATGTTTTTCTGGCTTTCTGCCTCCTAAAAGGCACCGTTGGTTCTCACACACATCGGGGGACAAGAGGGCAATGGAATAAAGGGCTGTAGCTAAGTGAAGTCAAAAACACATTGAATTGGTCAAAATCAAATGCACACACATATGAACTCTGTGTGTTTCCTCAGAACCAGTCTTGACCTCCACAGTTGAAAAGAGCTGATATATTAAGCGCCTTAAACACAACTTCATTCTCTGATATTTTATTGTCCTATTTGCCTCTGAGGCTGACACTCATATACTTACAGTGTGTACGGCTGAAAAGCAAAATAATTATTGTCAATTAATCCAGTCCATTTTCATGAAAGTGACAGTTCACTTCTTCCAGCCTTTCAACAATGCACTTTTCTGCTTTCTTTCTATCTGATTTTGGGAACAGTGAGATGCAATTCCTTTGAATTCAAATTCTTACAGGAGAATTTGAATTATCTTACAATAGTGATGCTATTGTCATGCTCTTAAAAAGGTATCATGCTCACCATGTGAGCCATTATTTCAACATGGTGATCAATCAAACTTCTCTGTCTGGCAGCAATGTCATTACTGTTTCTCTCCTGTTGGTTGAAAGGTTTTGGGATCACCGAAGTATTTAAAGTTCATTCATAGGTTTCAATGAATCGCTGATCTCAAGGTAATGGCAATCAAACCAACCTTTGTTGAGACATTTCTCCAAAACAAAAACCTAATCAAGGTTCTAGCAATAGTAATCGAGAGATCCCAGAAATCAAGTTGATCATCATCTGGAAAGTATCAATGTTTGTTTAAATTTTCTAAAGCGATCCATTAAGTAAATGTTGAGACATTTCAGAGTGTTGTCATTAACTGGCCATGCTGACACCAAACAAAAAGATCTGTGGATGATTTGTTTATAACCCAGATAATCATGCTCCAAGTTTTAGGTTCTTCAGCAACGGCATGAAAATTCCTGTCTTTCCACAGACAATCCAGACCAATCCACAGCATTATTAGACTCTCAGATATTGCTCCAGCCATTGAGCATATGGGAAGTCTGATGAGCTTTTAGAACAATAGATAAAGTAAGTTTGTGCTGGCAGTCAGACAGGGCATGGGTCAAACACTGCTGGACATTTACCAAGACAGGTATTGACTTCTTCTTTTTTTAACTGAAACCATTACTGTATGTTTTTTCTAAACCAAACCCAGTACTTGCCTAAACCTCTTGAACAGACTGTTGTACTTCAACTACTTTTGAGAAATGGAAGAAATCAGCCCTTAAAAGAGAGGCTTACTTTAACACACACTAAATATAAGCAGCAGAAGACACTTTTGGTGGGGTTCGGCAAACAACTGGGGATAAGAACTTGTTCTTATTTGTAAGATTCTGCTTGAAAAAAGCATTGTATGAGGAGGATACAATGACTTAAAGCCTGTCTACAGTGTACAGCCACACAGGTGTTTGTAATTATTCTGGCTGATTAGACCAGGAGAGGATGTAAATACGTGAAAATGTGGTGAGAATTCATGATGTCTTAAATTCTAATCTCCAACAAGTATGTTGGCAGGTCATCAAGCCCTCCTTCCCAAAAGGTGTCTTCAGGATTGACAGGCTAGTGGAGCTGTCACTCAGTCACACAATCTTGACCACACCCACATATTCCTGAGAAGAGGTCTAATCATGGTCTCAAACACCTGTGTGGGTGCACAGAGGCTTTAAGAGATAGATCAACCTTTATTGCTATCATTAGAGGCATGTAGCTAAAGTAATGGGAAAAAAACAAGCCAAGATGGATCCACAAAAAAACAACTATAAACGCTGTACTACACATGCCAGGCCAGTAGTTGGCGGTGTGACTTTGTAATGAAACAACAAGCGAATGCGCACATACGCATCCTTCTACAAAGCAGTGAGGTGTAAACACACACACATGGATAATGGCTAATCATCTTTGGGCTGCCTTTCACACGCGTATAGGTGGATTCAGTAATTGGTGCAGAGAAGTTTACATAGAAGTAAATGTACACTTTGCTGGAGAAGCGTTGTGAAATTCAATAATTCAAGGGAGTGAGCAGCACAAGCAGAACTCAGGAGTCCACCATTGTTGTTGTATGAGAGTAAAGCGCATCTGCGAAAAAGATTTTTTCCCAGAGTAACTTTATATTGTGGGTTTACACAACGACGGTACCCAAAACTCCACTTTTGTGCAAATGAAACTCAACAGTTTTCAGCTTAAATCGTTGTCGTGTAAACAGGGCCTAAGTCAGGTATCCATTCATTTTCTGAACCGCTTAGTGTGTACAAGGTTGCAGGATGCTGGAGCCTATCCCAGCATGCATTGGTTGCCAGTCTATTACAGGGGCTGGCACACTAGCAGACACATTCATTCTCACATTCACACCTACAAGCAATTTAGGCCGGCCAAGTCACCAAACCTGCGTTTGTCTGGACTGTGTGACAGCGAGCTGGAACATGCCAACTGTACACAGGCAGGTCCCAGCTGGTCCTTAGTCTGAAAGCAAAGGGGGACAGTGAAACATGCTCCTGAACCAAGCCATGATGCCTCAGTGCAGCCAACGATGGAGAAGGGCCACTGTGCTCGGCAGCTACAGACAGGATTTGTTTGTTTCTTCTCTGAAGAGTGAAGAAGTCACCTGTACAGCTACAGCAGAAAGAATAAAAAGGATACTGAAACATGTAAAACATTTCAATAACATGCATGAAAACAAGGACACAAGAAAGCACACTCCCCAAATCTCAGGTGTGGGATCATGGTGCTCTCTGTTGCTAGGATACGGTTTATTTTTCTGCTGTGACAATCTCACTTTCATGAGGCAGACTCTTTCTCTCTGCTCTCCCTCTCGCTGGTTTTACTATATTTATCTCTGTCGCTCTATCTCCATCTGAACACACTCACAAATCCTGCATGCACACATCTCCACACAGCGGTTACCTAATATCCACATAGTGTGATGGTGTGTGTGCGTTAATTAGGCAGCTGCAGCAACCCATAGACTAATGACCTGTTATTACTGGCCACTGAACGAGCCAATCAGGTGCCTGGCTTGCACAGATCTTAGTGCATTGATCTATTGGAAAGGACTGAATGGATTGAAGAGCATATACAATAGAAATAGTGTAACATTCCTGTGGCAGGATTAACCAGAAGATGAAAAGAGGAAATGAGGGAGAGGATGACAAGAGATAAAAGCTTTAGAAGAAAGGAGAGAGGAGGGCGCTTGAGAGGGAGAGGAAGAACGAGAGAGGAAAATAATGGGAAACAATGATATGATGAAGAAAGAGATGTATGAGAGACCAGCAGAAATAAAGGAATATGAGACTAGGAGAAGAGAGAGATACAGGAAAGAGGATAGGAGGAGGCGAGAGACAAAGCGAGGATGCTGAAAATAACAAAAGAGAAGGAGAGGAGAGAGGAGAGGGGGAGGGAACAAAAATCAAAGGGAGCTCAGCACTGCAGGAAGGTGGCAGACTGACACACACTTCAAACACACACACAATCCCTCAACAAAACACACATACCCTCAAAAAGTTCAAACATCTGAATGTGAGTGTGTAACAGAGGCACTTCCCATACTATGACCTTCTTAACCTGGCTGGAAGGAATCTATAAAGTCAAACACATGCACATACACCAATTCAAAGCTTCATGTTCTGATCAATAAGTGGGTGTGTGTTACACAGGTTAGGGGGAAAAACACACACACGCACACACACACACACACAAACACACACACACACACACACACACACACACACACACACACACACACACACACACACACACACACACACAAAGCTAAAGACATGATGTAGTGTAGTACAGTCATGCTCAGTTGAAATGACAAAGCCGTGTTGACACCACATGTCATATGAAGCATCATCTTTTCCATGTTTAACATTTTTTATGACACAGCTGGGGATTCCTGTTCGCTCCGTACAATTATCATCATTTTGTTAATATACGTTTTAAAGGTTTATCCAAACATGTTGTCTTTCATTTTCTTTTCATCAAGCGTTTTTTAAGCTGAGAGTCAAAACATAGGGAGGATTTTTTTAAGTTTATTTTGAGACCAGTCAGCCAACGGTTTTATACGTACCTCAGTTTTTTATTACAAAAAGTCACCACCAGCTCTCAGCAGACGCTCATTTTTCCACCCTGACTGAGCATGGGTTTTAGCACCATTAGGCGTTTTCAGACTGCAGGAACCTTTTTAAGTTCTAGGAACTGTTGGAAACCTCCCTCTTTTTTATTGGTTCCGCACTGCAGGAACTATGAACTTTTTTAGTTCCTAGAACCCCGTTAAGAGGAACCGTTTTGGCTCCTGCTTCAGAGAAGGTACCATGGGAGTGCGAATGCAGACAACAAAAAGTCCCCATGGTGTGTAGTTCTCAGGGAACTCGATAGTTCCTCTCCCAAAAGTCCCCAGAACGGTTTGGTCCGAAAACACTTAGAGTTTGTGAATTAGACGATTGTTGTAATAAGTCTGATTTGCTTGAAAAAAGTTCATTTTCATACCATTGGCTGCATAATGCTGCAAAACAGCACCAGTGCACAAAGATACTGTTTGCTCTGCAGCACCCTTAGGGAAGGATTTCAACCCCTGCGCTTGTGTTTTGTGACTTTTGTGAATCGGGCCTTAAATTTGTGCTTTTATTGCTCGTATTAGCAAAAGCATTTTTACAGTTAAGACTTGAGATTTATTGATTTATTACATAGAGTACAATAACGCTTCAGCAAAAAATAAATTTTCTAGCAATTTAAAGAGTAATCACTAAATTGTTTAGTTCATATAAAGTGACATTTTTGTAATTCAAAACTTAACTTGAAAAACTATTCAATAAAGAATCTCTACTTATACATTTGTATCCATTTCACTGAAAAAATGACGTAAGAGGATATTTATTTGACTACAATTAAACCATTGATTCCTGCTACAGAAACAGACACACCCTAAACTATCGTGCATTTACTGTGTTTCTTGTTTTCAGCTATGGATGACTACGTTTTTGAAGAAAAATTGAGTATTTACCTCAAAAACATGGTGATGGACTGACGTAAGGTCTGCAGAGGTTTTACAAGTTTTTAGGAAAATCATTAGATCTCTATAGTACAAAGAAGAGTAAATATCAGAGACTTCATGGAAATCATATCACATAGTTAATGCATGCACTTAGACCCCCATATTTGAGTTAGAGTTCTTCTGCAACAACTTAACCCATAGAAGATCCTGTAAGGATTGTATTGTGTGTTTGATTTTAAAAACAAGTAAAGTGAACTATTCAGAGGGTGTGTTGTGCTTACCTCCTCTTAAAAGAACACTGAAGTGTGCTGGTTGTTTTATTCTTTAATGAGTAGAGGGACCATGATCACCAGAGGGGCGTTGTTCACATACCCGTACGCACACACCGAACACACACACGCACGCACGCACGCACGCACGCACGCACGCACGCACGCACGCACGCACGCACGCACGCACGCACGCACGCACGCACGCACGCACGCACGCACGCACGCACGCACGCACGCACGCACGCACGCACGCACGCACGCACGCACGCACGCACGCACGCACGCACGCACGCACGCACACACACACACACACACACACACACACACACACACACACACACACACACACACACACACACACACACACACACACACACACACACACACACACACACACACACACACACACACACACACACACACACACACACACACACACACACACACACACACACACACACACACACACACACACACACACACACACACACACACACACACACACACACGCACACACACGCACACACACACACACATAAAACTAGCCCATGAGGACAGCTAGTTGGTTTCCACAACAACAGGCAGCAACTCGTCTGACAGCTCCCTCTCCCTCCCTCTCTTTCTCTCTTCATCTCATCCCTCTGTTCATACATCTCCCTCTCGTCTTCTTCCCACTCTCCCTTCAAGAGTCCATCGAGACACAAAGTGTTTTTCTGATGTCAGATGTTGTGCATGCATGTGTGTTTGCGTGTGGGTGTGTGGGTGTGCTTGCTGCTGCTGCCGAACAGCAGCTGGCCCTTAATTTCCTCCCCTGTTATAATTGTGCATAAGATGCCACAATAACAACTGATATAACGAGAGAAGGGAGATAGAGATGATCTGTCCATACAATTGTTGAAAGTTATACTGGTTGCCATAATATGACAAATAGGCAGGACTTGTTAGGGGATTTTTTAGTTTTTGAGCTGCGACATGATAAAAGGAAATCTCTTGAACTGGACTTCATCACCGTCTCTAGCCACCAGTGTGTGTGTGTGCGTGCTTGCGTGCATGCGTGCGTGTCGTCTCTAACTGGCGCCATCCTGCCTCTGACTTCATTTAACTCTACAGGCTAATGGCATTGAACAAATAAGGCTGGGCATGCATCCACACACATAATGAAATCTGTTGAGTTTTCACCCTATAAGAATTGTGTGGATGCATTGAAGCAATTATTGTATAGAAAATGGAGCTTAAGGCCAATGCACGAAGGGAAACAAAACAATCCCCAGCTATTGCTCTAGGCTCTCTCGACATCCAGTAATGCAATTCAGAGGAGTCTATTCAAAACATGAAATCGCAGATCTTTGTACCCAGTGTAGTGGAAGAGAACGCTCTGCTGTGTCTTCATATGATAAGATAAATGCAAAGATAACTTTAGTTTGATATTTTGTTAAGATTTAAAATGTGCCAGTATATGCACACTGACGATATACAACTAAAAAAAATGTGCTAAGATTTTTCAGTGAATGCAAATCTATTTATACTTGACGACCACACAGGTTTGACTCAGAGAATTATGACATAGAGTCCATTTTGAAACCATAAAACAATCAACAACATGACAGATCTGAAAGCCGTTTTCCCAAACTGCCATGCCTGCAAACAGTATAAGCAGACTGCAAAGATAGTTGTGTCAGTCTTAACACTCTCAATTATTGGAAATTGTCTAAACAACTTGTAATTGATACTAATTGACAGTGGTAAAAAAAAACAGCTTCTCAATTCAAGCTGGTTTCTTTTGTCTACTTTAAGCAGACTCTGTATGTCACCAGTCAATGAGACATGAAGACATGCAAATACAAAAAAAAACATTGTTCCAGTATTGCAAATTATCCAGATAATCCTGCTGTCATACACAATTTCAAAGATCAGACTGTAATTTTGTTGAAATAAAAAGGAAACAAGTTCAGCTGTTTCACCAACAAGCAGTACATGAGTTGGATTAATATCTTATCCATACTTTCAAACAAAAACTGGTCCTACAGTGTAGGGTGAATGATCGAGCCATGTTTTTAACTCTGTCAATGTGAGGGTTGTCGGAGAATTTAAACTTCGATATGATATGATGGTAAAGATCAAAGGATCGATATTTTCAATACCACAGCAACAAGAAAAAGAAGTCCTAGGAATCAATCTTAGTAAACATTTCTTGTTTCTAAATAGTAAAAATTGTAGGCAAACTTTTGTACACCGAATAAATTGCCTAAAATCGTTGACAAAGTAATTGTGCCATTCAGACCGTGCTCTCTATCTTTGGCTCATGGCAGCTTTGGATGATCTGGGGGCGTCTGATAGCCTAGCGGTTATCTTTTATGTCCCATGTAAAGAGGCTGTAGTCCTTGTTGCAGCAACCATGGGTTTGAATCCAACCTCGGCTCTTTGCTGCATGTCACCCCCCCACTCTCTCCTCCCAACATGTCCTGTCTCTCTTCAGCTGTCCTATACAGTGAAGGCAAACATGGCCCATGGCCCAACAATAAGTATCTGTACGTTTTGGGGCTTTAGCAAACAACCAATTACCCGCAGTCCATGTAAGTCATGATTGAGCCAAAAAGGACAATTTAAAATCTCACAGGCAGCAGCTTCTTAGTTAACCTTGTTCTTTGAAGGGAGCGTGAAGACTGTTTGCAGATTCATACTGCGGTGACAACAAGCTGCCTATTTCAAGCTCGCTATCATTGTGTGACAGTGTGTGTTGTGTAAGTGTTTGTGTCATGCCGCCCTTGGACATGGGCGTGCGGAATGTGTTGAGAGAGAGGCAAAACACTTGGTTGCCACGGCAACCAGACAAGGCCAGGAGTACAAATGGGGGGGGGGGGGGGGGGTGTTGTAATCAGGAGACGAGGTGAGAGTAAGCAAAGGGAAAGAAATGTTAGTTCAGGAGGAGTTAGATATTAGTGAATATAAAACCCTGCACTGGAAGAAAGAAAGATGGTAATGATGAGAGAGAGAGAGAGAAAGCAAACATGAGAGAAAGAACTCAAAAGATTGAGTTATAAAAACATGATTAATGTCCTGTTTGAAGCTATACTTCTCATCCCCTGGTGAAGGTTGAACATGTCAGTCGTCTGCTTTGAGGGGAAGTCAGATATGTTGTTTGAACACAGCTCAGTCTCTCTGTTTCTGTTTCTCGTTCACTGTGACATTCCCTCCATCCACTCTTAAATAATCTCCCCTTTCCTCTCTGCCTCTTGTGCTTTTTGGGTCCAACATGTCTCTCTTTTATATCATTGTGTTTTGTCCTCTGACACCCTTCTGTCATCGTTCAGCTTTAAGCTTCTTGAAACATGCTTTTGTTTATGACCTGTGGTAAACAGTAACTAATGGTTACACCACACTATAATAACATCACCATAACTTTCACAGAAATTCATTTGTGAAATACAACATTTCCGTTGCATTGTAGGTGTGCTATACCTCATAACTTTTGCTGCTTTGCTAAAGTGCTCATGATGGATTAAGTTGGGTCTTTGTAATATCGCAATAAGAAAAGTCTTTTACCTGCTTTTTGTTAAGTGTCTCGAGATAACACTTGTTATGAATTGGCGCAATACAAATAAAGATTGATTGATTGATTGATTGATTGATTGATTGATATGTTCTGTCAAACAGCCATGGTGGTCAGATTTTATAGCTATCATGCCTTAAAGGGAGAGTTCGGTCATTTTGAAGAAGGGTTCTATGAGGTACATGTCAATAGTTAGTGTATGGTAAATGGACTTGAGCTTGTATAGCGCTTTTCTAGTCTTCTGACTGCTCAAACAATTTTACACCCCAGGTCACACAGACACACCCATTCACTACGATGGTAGAGAGGCTATGTAAAGTAACCATCAGAAGTAACTAATCACATTCATACGCCGCCGACGAAGCAGCGGCAGCAACTAGGGGTGAAGTGTCTTGCCCAAGTACTCATCTGACATGTAGCTGCAGGAGCTGGGGACCGAACCCCCGACCTTCTGGTTTGGAGACGACCGACTCTACCAACTGAGCCACAGCTGCCCCATAGTGCATACATTGCTGCAGACAGGCTGTTTGTACCACTTAATTCAGATCATTTTTAGAACAAACTACCAAATAGTTTTTTACCAAAAATAAAAAAAAATGTTAACACATTAACATCTACCTGGAACCTGTTGATTGTTACAGGGGCTGCTTGGTTATGTGATTTGAATGGCACATTGCCAGTCAATGGCTGATAGCTGATTTGATGCAGTATTGAAGGACACCGTTATTATTATTGGAACTACTTTTGTATGAAAAATCTGGAACAAAACATTTGAGTTATCATCTATTGAAAAAATATCTCTATTCATCTGGAGTGTCTGTGGCTCGTCTCTCAATCAAAAGGTTGTCAGTTTGACCCCCAGCTCCTGCAGTCTCCATGCTGATGTGTCCTGGGCAAGACACTGGCCCTAAAGTTCAAGGCACATGACCCTGTGCATTATCAGTACTCTACAGCCTTTACTGTCAGTGTGTGATTGTTTGTGTGAAAGGTTGCATTAGATATATACTGTCAATGCACTTTGAGTGGTTACAGGACTAGAAAAGCGCTATAGAAGTGCAGTACATTCACCATTTACCATTCCTCTGTACCTGTGTAGGAATAAGTACAATTTATGATGAAGCAATTCAGTCCAAGGTCCTTCATGCAGTAAGAGCACCTGTGTGAGGTGAGTGGGAAGAAGACCTCAGTGAGGGTGGCTCACATAAGCTGAATTAGGCTGAACATTTCTCTTCATGTCAGAGCAGAGGAAATCATACACAAAGAAGAAGGGGTGGGGTTCCCAAGGCAAATAACCTCTGACCCCCACTGATAACAACTCGCAAAACAAAGGCAAACAGACAACAAATATGCCCTTTTTCCAGCAACAGCAACAGTCATCCATCATGCCCCAGGCCCTTCAATTCACCCCTGACTAGAAATGCAATACTAAAATGTATTAAACACAAGCGTGCACTCACACAAACACAAATACACATGGCATACACATGGCATACACACACACACACACACACACACACACACACACACACACACACACACACACACACACACACACACACACACACACACACACACACACACACACACACACACACACACACACACACACACACACACACACACACACACACACACACACACACACACACACACACACACACACACACACACACACACACACACACACACACACACACACACACATATTGTATCTAAATCAATAGGCATATTGTTATTTCAGCCCGCCACTATCAGTATCAATAGCTTCCTTGTGATTAAAAATATCCTGTGCCTTTGGATAAGGTTAAGGCCAAAGACATGTGTCTGCCAGAGTGTGTGTGTGTGTGTGTGTGTGTGTGTGTGTGTGTGTGTGTGTGTGTGTGTGTGTGTGTGTGTGTGTGTGTGTGTGTGTGTGTGAGGGAGATGTAGAAAAAAGAAGAAATCCAGGGCCTCTTATGATCTCATATTTATGAGAACTAGTTTCCAAAGGCAGCAGAGTGAGTTAGGGGCCAGTTTGAGTCATCTACAGGCAATAAAGTCAAAACTGTACGAAGTGAAGACTTATTAGTCAGTCGTCGGCATCATCATCATCATCATCATCATCATAATTATCATCATTATTATCATTATCATCATCATCATTATTATCATGTGCCTAATTCCTAACATCATCTACAACAACTCATTACTGACTAAACTCAAACCCTGCCCAGAATAAAAAAAAGTATGATATGATTTGATTTAGATTTGGTCAATCTCCCCAGCTCTGCTTTATTGAATAAAACATAAAGAGAACATCAATAAAAGACTTATCTGTATTTGTAAGGTTGTCAAAACTTTCTATACAATCATACTTTATGATACCATGTGCTTTGATACAACCTCTGATATTTTAATGATCGAAAGTATCAAAAAGAACTGAAGCTTGAAAAGAAATGCGACAAATCTTCAGCCATATTTTATGCCAAAAAACTTCCACAAGCACAAGTGACAGAACGCTGTTTAACTTGCACAAATCGTTGCCAATGTATTTGTGCAAGTTAGACAGTGTCCAGGAGTTTGTCTTCATTTTTTGGTTATTAAACACAAAATTACCCAAAGTTAGGTGCCAATGACTTCTCGTTTGTGTTCCCATGGTCTCTCAACAGGTATCGTTATGGTTTGATTTGTGCTAGTACTTAACAACCTTCTGTCTTTATTGATGAGTAGATGGAGTCACATACGATTTTATGGCTAATATAGCTAAGCTGGTATCTTACAGTATGTACTGCATATATTTAATTAGAAATGGGTCAAACCAACGTGACTGCATATGAATCCAACATTCCTAACTTCTTGCTGCTAAGCTGCAGCTCCAATTGTTTGGGCTGCTCATGAACATCCCAAATGGATGTCCCTCCACACTACGTATTGAAAACAGGGCACAGAGGTAAAGCTGTAAGCTGCAACAGTAATTGCCTGATTTATACGAATTTGGGGACTTTAAGACAGGGCCCGGGCCAGGAGAGGCAAAACTGAGTCTTCTTGGTCCTTACATCTCTAATTAACCTCCTTACATTGCTGTGTTGAGATAGAAGTGATGCTCGTCTGTGGATTAGACTCATAATCCTCAATTAGCGTATCATATACAGTACTGAACTTGTGTGCTTTAGGATTTAGAGGATTTAGGAGTAGAACAAACTTAGATTGGCATGAAGAAATTTTGGCACAAGCATGACAGCAGTGGTTGCCAGCATTTCCCCTCAGGCCCTTAATCAGTACTGGCGTGGACAGTTTCAATAAATAAAAGACCCAAGGGTGATGTAGTGCTGATGTTCCCAACTGAGCTAAACTTGGTCACCACATCCAGAGGACTTGTATCATCATGAGGAACTGAGAAATATGCCTGAAACATGTTATTTTCTGTTTCCTGTCTCGCTGTAATGTTCAAAAAAACACAACCTATTTAAAGAAAAAGTCATTGCTCCATACTCTCCACGATACTAATGCACGATAAAGCATGTGCAGAAAATCAATATGCTGCTATTACAGCTGTGGATTGTAGTTCCTGCCTGGAGATGAGAGTTAGCACCTGTGAAGGATGATATCCAAACAAGGAAGCACAGATGAGCTGAGGCTTCACCTCTGCTCACCTCCTGCTGACAGCAAAATATATACGCTCTGCTGCTGACGCAGATACAGCTGCACACTGATGTATACACATATTAAACCAGTCAAAAGTGTATACATTGCAACTCTATAGGGGAGGTTTGTGCATTAACTATTCAATTCTACTAGTGCTTCTGGAAAATTAGCCAATGCTTCCGGATACATTTTACCTTAAAGCTGGAATCCTGAGAACAATAGCCAGACTCCACGCCATTTTGTTGCAGTCTGATAGAGCAAAAACTACCAGCTAGCCTCACATTAATTGGTGTCAATTTTTAAGCACGAAATACTTCCTTTTGGGGTTTATTTGGAGAAACATGTGGCAGACACAGATATTGTATATAACATGAAGAATAGCAGATGGAGATAGAAACTGAGAGTAATATGGACGTTTGCGTTTATTCCACTAAACAGTTTAATGTCATCACCCTCGTTGGCATCAGAATTCCTATTTGGTGAAAGAAACTATTAATGGCCCTCGATGAGGCTAAACATTTTTTTCTCAAACTGCAATACCCGCCAGTAGTAGATGTTGCAGTCATAGACTGGCTGTAGCTCTGGTTAATGGGCCTGCTCTCCCTGCTCTACTACCTGGATGTAAACAAGCACAGTGAACAGATAGCATCTTGTTGAAGCGGCGCGGTTTGGCAGTATGTTGATGTAAAAAATTGAGATCAAAATGTAGTAAGGCTGCGTCAGGTTACACTGGCGTATTGACCGAAGCAGTATATAACCACACTCAGCACAGCCATGTGGATGTTAACACGTGGTGCTTTCGCCAATTTTAACTGTGTGAGTGTTTTCTTACCTTTAGATTAATTGGTTAGTCAACATTTTAATTTCCATTTAACCAAATAGCAAATAACTCGCCTAGAAACATCCCTATAGCTTTTATGCACTTTAAGTGTTGTTTATTTATCCCACTTCAAATCCTTTTCGCTTAATTGAACAAAGCGTCCCAAAAGGCTTATTTCTCTGATATTGTCCTAAATAAAAAACAAACCTCATTAAAAGTTTGAGCTTAAAATGTCTCTATGTTTTTGAAAATTGCTCAATTTGGAGGATTTTCTTTCATTGCCATCTTTTAGTTCCCCAGCCCAGTGAGTGTTTTCTCCTGCATTACCAATTACACTTTACTTACATTTTTAGGGGCCCAATCAAAATGATGTGTTATTCCCTCGGTCACCATAAAACAGATGTACTTTTCCCAGAGGTCGAAGCAAAGACCTGAAGCAGATCACTGTCTTGCTCAGAGACACTTTATCAAGGCCGACACAAGAGCTGGTCTCCCAGTGCTTTAGTCGAAAGACAGTAACTCTCTGTAAGGCACACGCTGCCCTCTCCCTGAACTACATCAGTTCAGATGGCGTTCATCCGGTGGCTACTTGCGACATTCAAAACTTGAGGCTCAGCATTTTGAGCGTTAGCTCAGTGGTTCGTGTTGACATCTTCATTTAGCCTCATTCAGTAAACTGTTTTGGACTTGAGCTTATAAACAATCTTCTGGCCTTCCCCTTTTAGTGTCTGTGTGACTGTATCTTATTATATACGATACATTTTGTGACGTGTGTGGGCATCGTGGTTGAGTGCTGACCTTCCGTTCTTTGTCTCCGTACTCCAGGCCAAGTGTGTCCATGGCGCGCACGATGGCAGCCAGAGACTGGATGGTGTTGCTGTAAACCACAGGCTTGTACTGCTTTACGTCGTCGCCAGAGAAACCGTCCTCATGGATGATCCTTAACACACAAAAACACACACGCATTAGTTCATGTGTCAAGTAGGTTTGTCCTTGCTTTGGTGCTAGGACACAGTAAGTATACGACTGTACAACTGCATCAAGTATATCAGTAAGCACTAGAGAGGATATACAAATAGAAGAATAAAAATAAGAAAAGTTTAAAAAAGTAGCTGCCAAAGTTTCTTCCCTCCCCTCCATGAATACTTAAGAATGAAAGACAATTTCACATAAATATTTAGAGTACAGTGGACAAAAGTACAGCAAAAAAAGGTTGATTTAAAGTCAAATGGGTACCAAGAACAGTGGCTGTGTTCTATCAGAATATGCCATCAGTATATATATCAGAATTGTTAGATGAATAAAAGAGAGAGAAGGTTTAGGTAGAATGAGGTCGAAAGGTTAGAGAGAAAAACAGGTGGTTGAGAAGGGTTACAGCAAAAATACAAAGGAAACAGAGAGTGAGAGAGTGGGCGGAGGCCGAGGAAGCATTACCAGTAGGCTAAGCTGACATTTAGGCACACAGTGCTACCAGCAGCCCATCCTGCTGGTTTAAATGTCATGCTGTCTCTCACTGCAGCTAACACAAGGACACACAGACAGACACACAATCAGACAGACAGACTCGGAGACAGTTAGCCAGGTGGACACACTGACACAAGGACTGGACAGATAGACAAAACAAAGAGAGATAGGAGAGACATGCAGCCAACGACAACAGACAGGACACCAGAAAGCTGCCTGATACAGACAGACAGATACAGGTTAGGCAACACTGTGAGACAATTGAGATAGACCACATCCCTAAAGATAAATCATGTGGCGTCAACAGAACCTTAATGGCACAATAAGGACCGTTAATACTATTCAAACAGCATCACTAATCTGAATCATCTTACAGAACATTTGTCTTTCTGTATCTCTCACTATACCAGCAGCATAAATATTGAGGCTCTGCCCTCCTGTTACCCTCTGACACAAAATAGAGATGATGATTATACCTCCCATACATCTCTTTGATGAGGAGACCTACCACCTACCTTCCACATGTAAGCCACACAGCCAATGACTCTCCAGCGTCTTCAAAGAAGCACACTTTCTGACTCTCATGCTAATGAGCTAATGTCAAAGCTCTTCAGTCAGTACCATCAAAGAACCCGACTTACTTTTCTAAACACATGAACTCAGAGCGTTACTCATTCACAATCCTTTAGAAAACTTAACAGAAGAAATCCAGAAGAGGTTTTTGATGAGAGCAGAAGTTCTAAAAGAAGTCAAGAGGTTCATGACAAGACCTAGAAGAGCAGCCACAGAGGCCCCCAGAGGCCAACAAGGGTATTATTGTAGCAACATTTTTTACACATGCGGGTGAAGATTTGTAAACAGTTCGTCAGTGAATTTCCTTGTACTAGATTCAGATATGTGACTGTGTCCACTAAGGAAATAGGATATGCAACACATGAATAATTCTCACAAAAGAGGCCAATTTTTTGGGGGGGGCGGTTGAGCGCTGCCATCTTGCGGTGGCATCTCGGCGTCTGCTGCTGCCTGTTCACTGTGACAGCAGCTTCCAGTTAGATAAAAAACGTAAGGCAGCTGTTGATGAAGGTTCCTTAATCAGGAGATTTACATAATGATACATCTTTTACAACAACGACCTGATTACATAACGGAGACATACAGTAAAGAGAAACTCAACCGTCCGCCACGCTGTGTAATATAACGTTATTCTACAAGCTCGTTAGCCTAATCAATCAACTGCTGCATTTAATCATCACATATTAGTCGCATTGTGAAATACATTTCTGTAGATTTTAATTTAGCTTTTTTTTCATGCTAATGCAACCGGTCCGTAATGATTACATGCTGCTCTGACCTAATTATGCTCGCTAACAGACGAACGCCATATACAAGATCATTTCATTAATCGCCTGGTGATGGAAAAATTAAATACCATCAGATCACTCAGAGAAGACGGAAGTGACTGATCATTTTTACATTCTCGTCTCGATCCACCTCTGAAGAATACCCTAGTCCTCTGCACGACCGGTGAATGTGTGTAAAGTGTCCGCTCTTATACAGTGTGTGTTGTACACAAAGTCAAAGTTTTTCCTGACTGTTAGTAAATTGTGAAACTCCACGAGTTCTTCTCCAAGTCCTTTATGTTGTTGTAAAAGGAAAAGTTACGTGGAAAGTCATGTTAAAGTAGAAAATGTTCACATTTAGGAAAGCTCGCTTTCAACCTGCAGCTGTTGAAGAGAGATGCCACCGCAGTAATGGCAGCTAGTCAACTTCCGTTTTTTCCGCGGATCGGTATACTTGTGTGGAAATGCAACATTTTTATTTTCTTTCATTTCAAATCCAGCGGATCACATTTCCTTCAATGCAACTCACTCTTACTCATCTATTTCTGTACAGTGTCTTTGGGTTTGAGTGACTGGTGTGTGTGTGTGTGTGTGTGTGTGTGCGTGCGTGCGTGCGTGCGTGCGTGCGTGTGTTGTTGGACGTCAGACAAAATATGCATCTCTACATATGTATGGGGGGTGTGTGTGTGTGTGTGTGTGTGTGTGTGTGTGTGTGTGTGTGTGTGTGTGTATGTGTGTGTGTGTGTGTGTTTCAGCATGTTTCAGTTCTGTCAGTTTGTGTATTTGTGGTCTCGAGGACAGCACAGTCCAGGTCAGTGTTATATTTCAGATCAATCAGGCAGCCTGCCAGTTCTATATAAAAACACCAGGCTTCTGTTTACATCGGTGACTTTCACACAGGGCGCCAAAGCACAGATCTATATTACAGTTTAGTAAATGAAAGGTTAACTGTTATCTGTATGTTGTGCACATCCACCTACTGAGAATAGAAACTGCAGAAAATAATCTATAATTATATAATTTCTCTATTTGTGCTAGTCTGATATTTACTTTCTTTGTATTTTCTTCTTACTTGCAAAGCCGACCCTCATTCATAAATCATTCTTTGCATCTTTCCTAGCAACAGAGAGGTGAATGGAGGACTTGCTCTAAACCCTGCAGCACCCAAATTAAAGTAAGAAACAGTGCAATAAGTGGAAGATGTCAACAAAGAAGGTGATGCTTGTTTCACAGTTCCATGAAACCCCAATCAATACCAACCAAAAGACTCGAACGAGGGACTCCAAATAGGAGAAGTCCTGATCCATGAGGAACTTGACTCTCTTTAATGAGACTTTTAATAAACACCAATCTGCTCTCTTGAAAGTGACATGTATGTGTGCAATTTTAGAACAAAATTGCTGCACTAGAAAGATAAACCTTAAGGGGGGGGATTTCTGTGTCCTAAAGGTTAAAAGTAATGTCTTCATAATCCCAGGTAGAGAGAGAGACAGATTAGTAATTGGTCGTCGGGCTGTAAGAAAATTATACGGTTAAAAAAGAAAACAATGAGTTAGAGCACAGGTTTAAGTGTCTTGTAAGTTTTATGAATGGTTGATCAGGATTTGTGTTTGTGTGAGCTCCCTTTAGTGTGTCGTGCATGTGGGTGGGTGGGTTTGGGTGCATGTGTGTGTGTGTGCGTGCGTGCGTGCGTTGGGTTGGCTGGCCTGCTGACGTGAGCTTTCATGCATGAGGACCTTTTCTCATTACCTTCTCTCCAAGCCCTTCTGTCAGCAGAGAAGTGTGTGTGAGTGTGTGTGTGTGTGTGTGTGTGTGTGTGTGTGTGTGTGTGTGTGTGTGTACAGTATGTGTGCAATTTCCCATAGCTTTGGCACAATCTGTACAGTGACCTGAAACATAGTTTAGTTTCATACCGAGCGACAGATGGACAGAGAGTCCCGCATATGGACAATTTAACCTCAACATTATTACATGATATTATTAGGTGGCCGCCTTTTTTGGAGTCAATTAGCAGTTGTTAAATGAAACAACAGATGTCAATTAGCTATCAATAAGCGTCTTACTTGATCTGTATCAGTGGTGCTCAAACATAATGCCCTTTGAAGGTTGATCATAACCTGATCTTCAATTGAATTATTTGATGCTAACAGGAGATGGTAAAGTCATAGAAAGAAAGAGACACAACATAACCCGTACTTCAGGGACTGACATTTCGAATAGGGCTTGACTGGGTTGTAACAGTGAGGGAAACAGCAGGGAAACAATGATGGTAATTATGTAAACCAAGATGACAAAGTCTGCAATTATCCACATCTGTACGTCATGTCACTGCCATTGCACAGCAACAAACATACGTGTCAAAATAGCTGGCGACAGATAGGTTTCAATTTAGAAGATGACATGGAAACCTTCAAAACTATATGGAAACAAATTCTAGTTTAGCTAATTCTGGCTCAAGCTTGTCTTGGACCAGCCGCTCTTATGTTACTGTATGGCTTTGACTAAATTCATATCCCATTTAAGCACATTGCCCACTTCATATCTACCCTAGAGTTTCTGGTCTCACAGGTTCCGGTGGTTGTTGCTGGCCACCTGCTGCAGTTGTTTTGTAATGCTGTCTGCAAGTCTCCCTGTCTGTGAGTTGGTGTGTTCATCCCTATTCAACTCACTCTTTCTGTCTCTCCCTCTGTCTCACTTTCTTGGCTTCATTGCAGATGATTGCTCAACAATGAGCACAGCTCTGTCTGAGGTGACTGCTGCCTGTTACAAGGACGTTTTTCCTTGCTGGTGTTATGAAGTGATTGTTCATGGTGGATTAATGTCAGTTCTCTGAAAGAAATTTAACAAAGAGTTCAGTCTAGACCTGCTCCTTTAATAGTTTTTTGTATCCTGGGGGGATACAGATATTTGACAGGCTGTGGGATGGAGGGGCGTTAGGTGTGTGCACAAACTTTCATGAGAAACACTGAAGGAAGGTGTGGGTCAAGTACTCAGGTCATGTGACTTCATGTCAATATTCAAATAGATACAAATCATTTGTATAAAAACTCTAAATAGTGGTGTGCGGTGACAAATACACCAACCAAGAACTAAGTGTTGTTAATTGTGTCATGTTTATTAGTGATGGTGGGATTTTGTTTTTGAAAATAGTTTTTGAAACGTACAGTATGTAAAAATCCACTGCTAGGGGCCAACCAATCAGATCAGACTTGGCACACGTGGGGACCCTGATGTGGGCACTTCTGAGCGTTACAAACACAGGCAGATGAGACGGGCTGCATCGATCGTCAGTACATGAAAACAGACACTTTTTCGAACATAAGCGATTGTGAACGTACTTTAGTAGGCACATACATTAGATACAGTGTATGAACCCCAAAAAGGGCATAATATGGGATCTTTAAGGGATGCACTGTGGAAGAAAATGAGGTGCATCTCATTCTCAGTAGATGTCAGCAGCAGTAGCCTTCAAACTAAACCAGCCATCCTGATTGGCCAGCTTGTACCTAATCAAGTAAGGACAACCACTCTTCAGCAACATCACCCAGTGGGACCTGGTGTTGATTACTGCGACCTTCAGAACCTCCTCTCAGGGTCATGTGTGTTGTTACATTTTATGAAAAAAGTGTGTCAGCAAAGTATGTGTGCTCTTAACAACTAAATGGAATTTACAAAGGATTGATATTTCTAGATTAGCACAACTGAGAGTACTTGTGTTTTTAAAAAGCACAAGTGCCCTCAGTTTACCTTCAAACTGGAGCTAGTGTGTTTAGTGTGAAGGTGACATTGTGGCTCCCAACAGACAGACGCTAAAGCATTCTCATGGTATCTAATCTTCAGCCTGTAAATGAATAACAACACACAATAACACAAAAGTTATTATCGCGGACATCATCAAAATAAACTACAAGATAAAATACGAGACACTGAAAGAGAGTCAATGTAAGACTCTGCTGAATGTGCTCTACACACACACACACACACACACACACACACACACACACACACACACACACACACACACACACACACACACACACACACACACACACACACACACACACACACACACACACACACACACACACACACACACACACACACACACACATAAACACAAACACACACACACACACACACACACACACACACACACACTGAAATCATATCAATCACAACATGCCTGCCTCTCTCCTCTCTGTCTCCCATTATCCCCCACAGTCATATTTTTATCCTCACACCTACTCATGTGAACACACACAAACACAAAGCCAACAAGCCGCACTGTGCAATTAGGCCTTTATCTTTGAACGCAAGCACATGCACACGCACACCATACGCACGCACACACACACACACTTATGAAATCACTGCTGATTGGTTCTTTATCACTTTAGTGTGCGTCCACTCACTTTGTGGTCCCTGCCGACAGAGCTCTTAGCTGTGACAAAGTGCACACTGACCAAGTCCTGTCAACTCCTTCCGGACACATTAAGTTACACTGTGTGTGTGTGTGTGTGTGTGTGTGTGTGTGTGTGTGTGTGTGTGTGTGTGTGTGTGTGTGTGTGTGTGTGTGTGTGTGTGTGTGTGTGTGCGTGCGTGCGTGCGTGCGTGCGTGTGCGTGTTTGTGTTAGTGAGTGTCGTCCAGGGGAGTGTTAAAGCAAGTGTGAAGAGTGAAGAATAAAGTGAGGATAAGAACGTGACGGGTGATAACGATGGTATGAGAGACGGAATGAACGAAGAGGGGATAATATTGTCAAAAAAAGAAGCTATAAATAACCAAAGGTGTAAGTATCACAACCCCGAGCTCAACTGACACACACACAAACACTCACACACACACTTACGGCGAAGCAGAGGCATCAGCTGCTCTGCCATTTGGCTTCACTCACTTGCCTTCACACCTTGAGGTCAAGCAGCAGCATCCTGAGCACATATTGTCTCACACACATCTCCCTGTCCTGGCCCTGTCACCATGTTTTCAGCCAGACTAGAGGCACTGCCTTGGGATGATAAAGTCAGTCAGAAAATCCATCCCTACAGACTGAGACTATTGAGGCTCTATTCTACTTACTGTTACTTACAATTGAGTCAGGCAGCGTGTTGTTTGCATGCATTAAACACATTATAAACATTTAATTATATTAAGGCTTGTCAGAACATAGGTCACTTTCCAGGGCGGAAAGACAATGTTCAGAATTAACATATTAATGTAGTTTTATTTTTTATACCACTTTCTAAGATGTCACTTTTGTCTTACCTAGTAAAGGTCAGAATAATGAGTGAAGCAAATGCATTTCAACATCCTCAAAGAAGCTTCAGGAGTGTTGGGTCCTTGATCCATTACCGAGTCTAACAATGTATCCCCTGCTAAAGAGAGGAGTCCTGGCTCCAGGTTTGGTCATGTGCTGACGGAGAGTTCTTGTGCCAGGGGACACAGTCTGCTTCACACTAGTTGAGCAGGGATGTTAGGATCTGCATGCACAAGCGTATCAACCCAGGCAGACAGGAGAGCAGAATAATTACAGTTCAGTAAAACATCTGGGAAGACCTCATTATATCTGTCTGCAGGGTCTAAAACTAACTCTTTGGTCTATCTGACAATGGCAAGTAAGGCAAAAGTTTTTCCCAGCTAAAATATGTTTCACTGCAGACTTAGACACAGAGTCATTAAGAACCAGTTGTAGAAAGTGACTATATACGTTAACTTTAGAACGGAATTTAAAGAAACAGTATCATTTAGAGGATATTTGGCTACTTCACTTTTGTATTTCTGGATTCAGGATTCGAGATGATTTCACTTCACACTTGATCCACTACATTGCAGAGGAGGATTTTATACTTTTTAATGGCCTTTGTTAAGCAACTTTGCAGTGTACGATAACCATTTCAAAACATTTGAAACTGAAAAGCTATGATGTATTATGTGAAAAGAAGCGCCAAGCAGTAGTTAGTAGTTTAAATCAGCTGAGCATTTTGAATTTAAATTGATGTAGAAAATGATGAATCATTCATTATAATTGAATCATAGTAAATATCCATCTGTCCATTATCTACACCGTTTTTTCCCGTTTGGGTTGCGGGGGGGCTGGAGCCCATCCCAGCTGTCATTGGGCGTAAGCAGGACCCTGGACTGTCAATCACAGGGCTGACATACAGAGAGACAGACAACCAGCCACACTCACATTCACACCTACGGGCAATTTAGAGTCACCAATCAACCTAACAAGCATGTCTCTGGACATGCTGCATGCTGCAGCGGCCATGCTGGAAATCCTGTCTCAGCAGAACTTTCAGTCAACGACAGGCTGAAAGCTGGAGCTGAGGCGGGTTTTAAGCCTTATGACAACTTTACATTACGCCCACCTGTCAATCATGTCAGCTACACACTTAACTATGGATAACATTTATCATTCATAAAATCAAAACAGAGCTGTTTAAAAAAAAATCATCCCCCGTACAGTGTGTGCCCATGATGACAATAACTAGTCAGACCTATTTCATATTTTGTACCAGTCTTTAAACATGTTTATTTCTGCTGTAAAAACGGGCATTATTGAATGTGGCGTGTAAGTGACTCCCGGTGCTTCTGCAGTCAGCCTCAAGCGGACTCTCGATGAACTGCAGGATTTTGCACTTCCACATTGGCTTCATTTCTCAAGACTGGAAGTTGCCGCTTGCTTAAAACTTGCCCCAAATCCAGTTCTCAGCCTGTCATTAGGTTGACTGAAAGTTAGGTTAAGACACCATTTCCAGCATGGCGACCGCCATCAACAGGCTTCCAAAAGCCCCCTGAAGTAACAGATGGGTGAGTGGAGGGTGGAGTTGCTATACAAAGGAGGCGTTACTGGGCCGATGGTGGACAGCGAGGGTCAGTCAAAGTAGCTAAACACTATTATTGACAGTCACACACCAGCAACATGTAGTCCAAACAAAATGTGGTCATTAACTAACTGTATGTTTTGTACTGATCGGGCAACCCGTCAATGGCGACTGGCATCATTTATTTTACTTGCCAAATTGAAATTTTAGCCACATTTGGCGAGTGGCGGGTGCTAAATTTGGACCCTGTCTGTCTGCCATTATCTCTCCGTTTCACTGTCACATGTTATCTCTATCTGCCTCTGTCCTCTGCCAAGTCCTCTTTGATGCAGTGCTCCCATGTCTCTATCACTCACTCTCTGCGTACTCTCAACCCCACATCAAACTCGTCCGCTGTAAGACTCTCCCACTCACTGCCATCTTTAGTTGCATCATTTCTAATTATTCATTTTTTACTCCTCTATTCCTGTTTCCTTTCTTTTTCCATTTGCAATTAACTATTAATTAGAAAACACAGCACTGGCACACCCTTTCTCCCTCCCCAATGGTTGATTTCTACAGGGAAACACACATGCAAGATACACACACACACACAAACATGCACGCACGCACACACACACACACCATGTTCACACAGGTGCTCACCTTGCAAAGCGCAGGATGACAGTTGCAGAGTGCAGTGTCATAACCGTTGCCTAATTAACAGTTGGGTTACAACAGCTGCGCAGAGTCACACCCAGCACCCTGCACTGAGGCCGTGTGAATCAGTCATTATTTGTGAGACTTTTCTGTAAATTTCTTCTGCACCAGATACAGTTGAAATGTTACTCCATGGCTGACAAACCAGCATCAGTCTTAACACTTCATGCAAAAAGTTTAAAAATGTAGGTACATCTTTTAGACATTACTTTATTATTTTGTAATCAAGTGAATAGAATTGAAACCTATTCTCTATTTGAGTACCTTACAATGGTGATGTGGCGGCTGAGCTTTGAGGCCATACCGTCATTCTCTAAGCTCAATGCGGTCACACTAATATTGGCTCACTCATGCAATAACTGTAGATGTGTGCATCTAAACTTAACGTTGTCAGCGAGCAGTTTGGCAGTATTTTGATCTAGAAAATAAAGATAAAGTTGTTTGTTGGCTGTATCAGGTTAAACTGGCATATAACCATTTGATCAGACCAACGTGTAACCAGTCCAGGTATATGGACATTAACCTGCAAGGAAAGCTGGCAGTGCTAGCACTGAGCTAGCAGTTAGCAACACTCTGCAAACCATTTTGACATTGTTTAATTACTAGAGGTGTTACAGATCACAAATCCCTCTGGTTCTGATTGGATCACACGTTTTTATTACGGATCGGATCAGTTTTTCGGATCGACCCAAAAAAAAGAACTTTTCCACTCCTCAGCTAGACATGACTCATACTCTGCATTTCAACATCCTCACTGCAAATCAAAATGCTTCTCCATGAATCTTAATAATGTATCACATCCTCTATTTTTTCACTGATACAATTAATAATTATAATAGAAGAAGTTAGATGAACCTTTACGATTTTACGGGCTATGACATTGTTGAACCTGTAGCACACAAACACTCGCAGCTTTCATTTAGCTGAGGTTTGTGTGTCTGTGCACAGCACATGTTGTGCTTTTAGAGGGTATATCTACAGTTTTGGGACCGAACACAGCGCTCTGTAATAGTGTTTGGCTACTGTACGTTTACAGCAGCAGACCACAGCAGACTGTTACGTGACGAACATGAAGCTACTGATTGTTGTCACATGCAGCCACCATCTGATATCTGTATGACAGCAGACGGAGTGAGAGCTAACATTTGAAACAAAGAAGCCATGCACACTGAAATATGGATGTATTACGACACGTTTCTTTGAGAAAGTCAGCAAAAAATATACACAAATATTTCTCTTAACATTGTAATGTCTTCCTGTTTCGTAAAGTGGGTCTACATGTCTCTACTTCAACGCTGCCTTCTTTTCACTGAGACTCTGCACGGGGATTTAGAGGTTGTATTTATTATAGGCTACATCGCGTTTATAAATGTTCCATTGATCCGCGGATCACGTCAAACCGTATTTCTGCCTGAAATGCCCATACCATCTCCAAGCATATTGGCAGTTTTGTTGGTGTGTTTTCTACTGATTTTTTTTTGATATTTTGATTTTGAAATACTTTATTAATCCCCGAGGGGAAATTCTAGTTTACACTCTGTTATAGAGAGACATGCTTCTCACACACATAGGCCCGAATCACACACATGCACAAACAGGACCTGTGGACATGCATTAATGGATTGATGTCAGAGTGGGGCTGCTACACACTGCTACTCAGGGAGCGCACCAGAGCGGTTGGGGGTTCGGTTGCTTGCTCAATAGCACCTCGACAGTACTCGGGAGCTGGCCTGGCACCTCTCCAGCTACCATAACAACTTCCGTATTTTGGTCCGCAACAGGACCCTCCGGTTCCCAGTCCCTACAGACTGAGCTACTGCTGCCCCCAAATTACAGATGTGTAAATATATTAACCTGCTGTGTCCTATTAGCATGCTTTGAATTGAATATAGGCCAGATGGGGGCCTATGGTCTCTTCGTGTCTAAAAATCAAGTCCTAAACCAGAGGAGTAGAGGAGATTCCATTCTGCTATTAAAGAAATTAGGCATGTAAAAAGCTATGTTAAAATGTTTGACCTTTGGTCTGCATTTCGAGGTTTCAGTACAGTAACAGGAAGTGGTTGTTCCAGGAGCAGCTGATAACATCGGTTTTACAGTTGTATAAGTCAATATGTGCTCTTTAAAGGGCGATTTGAGTCATTGATCACTTGATGGAACCTTCAGTAAGACAGGGAGGGAGACAGAGAGGACGGGAAACAGATTTAATTAGGTTGTCCCACACAAGGTTAAAATGTAATTATCCAGCTCTATTGTCTTCCCCTGTTAATATTTCTTACTAACTTTGATGGTTTCAAACCAGGTGAAGCTCAGTTAGTTTGTGGAAACAAAAAAGGGAACTCTGAGGGAAAAACTTAAGGGAAAATGATTTTGCTTAAATGTAGTTAAATGTACAGTATGTAAAATCTGCCACCAGGGGGCTCTCAATCAAAACAATAACAAAAGATGACGTCAAGGCTCGAGGGGAATCATGGGAGTTCTCCCCCCCCCGGTGAAAACGAACTCTGTGTTGACTGTAGTCAATACGAACTGGCGAAACTGACCTGAGAAAGAGAATATGTTTACCGACGATGTATCCAAGTATAATTTACATGACGCTTTTATCACTGCAGAACATACAGCGACAGTACGGCAGCTTTCAGGAGCAGCTCCCGCTTCCTTATGCAGCGGTCTTTGACGTAACATCTGGTGTTTCCACGGCAACGATAAACATTTAGTGTCTGTCATGGCGGCTCATCATGGCGGCCACCGCGACAGACACGTCCCGTTACAACTATAAAATTAAGGATTTCTCTGGATTTGATAACGGTTGGAAATATTTGAGGTAATGTAAGTACTCAACAAAAAATTATATATAACATGGGTTCAGTCAATTTTTATGTAATTTAGACATTTAAATGTAAACATTGTCATAAAATTCTACATACTGTACCTTTAATTAGAATACATACCAGGTCGGATCAGTCCACCATTTAGGTCTGGACTCAAAATCTCATCGATTAATGGATTATCACAAAATGTTGGTCAGACATACACAAATTTAACAGTTCACTCGAATGTAATCATCAGTCCAAAATACAATTTCTCCGGCTCTTTTATATACGACCAAAACTAATGACGTTCTATCTTAAGCCTGGCTCACACTGTAGGATAATCGGGCCGATTTGAGGTCCAATTCCTCCTTCCTGACAACCGATTCTCTGCCCAGATTATCTTGTAGTGTGAGTGGTACAAAGTTCCAATCTTAACGTCCCCAATCTGCTCGGCGATCGTCGGTGACGCACCGATTTATTTCAAACATGTTTGATATTTAGGATCTAAAATCTTGAAGATTACGTCTTGAACACGTCTGGCAGAAGTCATGCACGACTACAGTATAATCATAATATTATATAACCTCTAATGCTCTCTGCAAAACGCACAAACCTACATTCCTTGTCTCCTCAGCCACCTGCGAGTCCATATACGCCAGCGTTTCTTTTTTTTAGGTTTCGGTACACAGGACGGCACAGATCATCAGTGCAGCACTTTTCTAAAACATTACATCCATGTATCTACGTTTGTATCAACTTTCCTATATCCTACAACAACTTCCACTTACTTCTCTTTCACCAGCTGCCGTCCGCTGGAGTCCATTGAAGTTTTCAAATGAAACTTTATTACTGGTCGTACAGTGTGAGCACATAAATCCAAAGTTCTGGTCGGGCTTTGTAAATGATTCAGTCGTACAGTGTGAGCTGACATACCACCCTGACTTTTGTACAATCGGGGAAAATCGTACAGTGTGAGCCCGGCTTTAGCTACATGTCTTGTGTCGTGATTTCAGTCAAGCAACTCATGTTTGTATTTGTTTAAAATGTTTATTGCAGCAGCAGAACATCGTTTGTTTTGCGGCTAGGCTCGTACCTAATCACTTGTCGCAGATTATTTTACTTGCAGAAATTAGAGGATTGATGATATAATATCTTAAAACCCTTAGTCGAATCTTAAACTTGATGCCAGGGCGGTGGTGGGGCTCTAAGTAAGAGCGCAGTACTGATGCAGATCAGAGCGGGCAATGAAAAGAGAAGAGGGAGAGACCAGATATCTTGCATCCTTATGCTAAACTACTAACCGTGGTTAACATTTTGCCTGCAAAACATCATCATGTTAGCATTGCTATTGTGAGATTGCTATTGGTAGACTGGCAGAAAGCCCTGCAGTGAGAATACAGTGATTTATTGTTATTATTCAATATGTTTGATGGAACCAACACATTTTGTCTTTTATAAAACAGATTGTATTTTATGAGTACATCTTCCATCCATTATCCGCTTTTCCCGTTCAGGGTCCTGGGGGGCCTGGAGCCAATCCCAGCTGTCATTGGGCTAGAGGAGGGGTACACGCTGGACTGTTCACCAGTCAATCACAGGGCTGACATAAAGACAGCCACACTCACACTTACGGGCAATTTTAGAGTCACCAATCGACCTAACGAGCATGTCTTTGAACTGTGGGAGGAAGCAGGAGTACCCGGAGAGAATCCACGCATGCACGGGGAGAGCATGCAAACTCCACACAGAAAGGCTCCTGTCCGATGGGGATTCGAACGAGGAACCTCCTCGCTGTGAGGCAACAGAGCTTACCACTGCACCACCGTGCAGTCGAGTACATTATGTTCTAATAAAATAAAAAGTACATAATCAATGCCAGAGAGATTTATTTATTAAGTGGTCAAAAAACACATGTATGATGTAATGTGAAGCAATGCAAAAGCTGTGTTATATTTAGTTTCTGCTCAAATATACATGTTAAGCTGCCTCTGCCTCTGAGTTGTCCCAGACCAGAGGCGGTACTTTGATGTGTTGTTGCTGATGACATTATGCTTAATTTTACATATGGTGAACATATTGTATACTGTTTATGAAGGAGCATCAGCTGCTATAGACACAACTGCAACACAGAGCAGTTGTATAAAAAAAGCCAGAGTATTCAAAGAATCTGTCATAGAAGCCCTAAAATTCGGGGCACCAGATAGCCTATAGGTCGTAGGCTAGGTGTTATGGTACGCGCCCCATGGCTTTAGTACTCATCGCAGCGACTGTGGGTTCGAATCCGACCTCAGTCCTTTGATGCATGTTATTCCCCACTCTCCCCTCCTAATATTTGCTGTCTCTCCTCAGCTGTCCTATCCAATAAAGACAAAAAGGCCTCAAAAATAACTTTAAAATAAAAAAGTCCTAACTTTGTTCTCACTTTGGCGATAAAACACAAAAATACAAACAGTCATTCATTAGTACTCTCTCCCAGCTTCAAACCCAGCCATAGTCACCATCAGCTGACTTTATATCAGCTGAGTGCGGCCACTGTAACAAGACTCTTTTGTCTCACAGTGCACTGAACTGACATCAAATCTGCCAAATGCCCAGACACAAAAAAAACACTCACAACTACATCAACACATACACACAAACCCCAAAAAAGCTCAGTTGTGTGTAAGGGCACAAGCTCACACGTACACTTTCCTTCCACAAAAGGCCATTGTTTCTTAATAAGAAGCCCTGATTAGCGCGTGGACCACACACACTCATTTTGACCTGGGCTCATAACTGTGCAGACGGAGAGTGAGAGAGCAGACATGACTTAGAGCAAAAGCAGCTTTTAAAATTGTGAATATTCGAGCAGAAAGAGGGAACAAGGAGAGAAAAGAGTAAAGAAAGAGACAGAAAGATTTGCTCTGTGTTTTGTTACTTGAGTTCTAACAGAACACATGCTGTAAGATTACTGGTCTGTGTTGGGTTATCTGATAGTGTTGCTCCACACCTGAGAAAAAGTTGCCTGTTTTGCACTGATATTCCGCCCCCGTGCAAACACAAAGCTCTGCCATCATAATATGTATGTGTAACTTTACATTTTACCCACCGCAGTGTACCATTTGTGTCCCAGTGTGTGATTTTAAATTTTTAAATTGCATTGTGTGGAAACCTGCAAGGCAAAACATATGAACAAACAGCACAAGCTTCACACACACACACACACACACACACACACACACACACACACACACACACACACACACACACACACACACACACACACACACACACACACACACACACACACACACACACACACACACACACACACACACACACACACACACACACACACACACACACACACACACACACACACACACACACACACACACAAGGTGCTGTTGCATCCCAAAATTTAGCGTTTTGTCGTCACTCCTCTATTACCAACTCATATTATCTCCTATTATGCTGTTATCAGAGGTGGAATAACTTCTCTCCACCATTATGTATGTGTGACATTGACATTAATGTTGAGACCTAACAAAGAAGTAACAGTGGACAGGCAAGTAGGGGAAGGTTTTGAGGACGGATGCAGCTCACCACTTAAAATGTCATGAGGATCAGCTGATCTGATACCAATCAGCAAATAAGCCCCTTTCTCTTTGCATGAGACACATGGTAAAAGCAGTTATCTCTGACTCATGGCCTTGTTTTAAATTTCATCTAAGAAGGAATGCAACGGCTGAACGATTCATTCTAAAAGAAATTCTGATTCTTACTTAAATACCTACACTTCTGTGTTTGCTGATAACAAGTACCCCCAATGTCAGTGCAATAAAAAAATAGATTGGTGGAGATGGACTGATAAATGCCCAAACAGGAAGATTATAGCTGACTACGTTTGATTTCTCGAGCCATGTCATTTTAACTTTGGAATTCAAATGTAAATGGCAATAGTATATACTTCCTTATTTGTTAGGCCGGGCAAACACTTTGTGATTTCAATTCTGACCTGATTTTTGAACAGAACGACCGTTATGAAGTCAGGCCAAATTTCACCTCAATCACGTGTCGTTTGCCATGCACTGTAGAGAGTGGCCATTGATGGCAAAATCTCCCTGACTGGTCGGATGAAGTTCTGGCATGTTTGAAATTTTGGTCATACAACATTCTCTCACACAGTACAAATTCAGGGCATTTCTTCCTCTATACGCCTGCACAAAACAGTGGACAGCGTCTGAACGCACTATGGCAACAGCAGGCATGTCTGTGTCTTCTCTTCCCCCCTCCTCACGTAAAATATGAACGAGAGATATGTGGGCAGGAAATAGCTGGGGACCCCCAGCTGCCAGGACATATTTGTAATGGTTTAGCTTGCTAGTTAGCTTGTGTATGTTGGTGTTGCTTTATGTGTTGCGTATGAAACCACTGAAATACTTCTGTCAGTTGGAGTTTTTAGAGGCAATTGTCCATGCTCCGCCCTGAATCATCCCAGTGTGAGCACTCAGGTAGTGTTCACAATCAGACTGTGTTAGTGTGAGCACAGAGTCCATGAGCTTTGGTTGTGGATGGTAAATGATTCATGCGTACAGTGTGAGATGACATTCCACTATGACATTTTTACAATCGTACAGTGTACGCCCGACCTTTGGTCCTTAATCAATAATGCTGTTTGGCTATGTAGTGGCCAAATCAATAAATGTAAGACAACGGTTATTGTTTGCTTTTGGCCTGTACCAACATAGCTAAATGACTAACTAGCTTTCTAGGTAGATCAGACTGGCATGAATCATGAAGCAATTGAAATGTAAGTCAAAGTCTATTTACCATTCCTTTGACTTTTGAGCTCATCACTTTCAGCTGCAGCATTTGAAGGTGATGACTGATGAGCAATAACAGGGCCTATATGTATAAATCTAGGGCTGCACGATTTTAGCCAAAATGGGAATTAAGATGATTTTGATCAAAACTGAGATCAGGATGATGAATCATTTTAGGGACTTGTTTTATTGTTTATTTCAAAAACATATTCTGCTACTCATCAATTGGCTTTTGTAAGTAACCCAGATAAGGTAAAGGGTTAAGTTCTTTGTTGTGCTTTTATTTTGTTTTTTGTGTTTTCTTATGCTAAGGTTTTTTATTCCTGTTTGGATTTAAAAAACATGAGAGGATAAAAAAACAAACTTCTGGTTGATTGAAAGTTATGAACGAAACGTAACCACGGAAACAAAAAACGCCCTAACATTAAATTAATTGTGCAGCACTGTACTAACCTAAGGATCACAAACTCACCACATGCTCAATATAACCTACAGTGTGTAAAGAGCGCTCTTTTCATACCCAAAATAAAAACTTTTAAATGGTCCGTGTGGAAGCTTTCAGTCAAAATTTGCCGCCTCAACTTCGACAATAACCCTGAATGTTGCTATGGTGTTGAAATCTTCAGATGACCGAGATGACATTTCACAACTCGAAACAAATAACTACAGGAAATGGTTCTGAAGTTGAAACAGATGGTTTGAGCTGCAATAGGTTGGAAAAAGATCTTCAAGCATAAAAGCGGTTAGTACAAACTTGTGAATACAACATGAGTTAAGTTCAAGAGAATGACAAAGAAAGAGAAGAACAATTAAAGCTTCCTCATGTTGGCTAGACTGTGTGTGTGTGTGTGTGTGTGTGTGTGTGTGTGTGTGTGTGTGCGTGCGTGCGTGCGTGCGTGCGTGCGTGCGTGCGCCCGTGTGTGTGTGTGTGTTTGTTTGCGTGTGTGTGTGCGTGTGTTGCTTATATGGCTTCCAGCTGCCAATTTACAAGATGCAAATAGGATTCAAATGCGACACATATACACTGTTATCGAAGGTTTCTCGGAAGTGCTGGGGAGCACATGCGCGCACACAAACACGGCTATCATGAGACGTTCCCTCGCTGTTATTTCACAGCTCACTGAGGCAGCCAATCAAATCATTCCGCTTATGAGCACGCCCACGGCTATATTTAACCAATGAAGGATGACTATCTGGCTGACGGATTGCTTTCGGTGACCAGTTACAGAGTGTCTCTTCATGCAAGACTTGAGTTGGTGCCAACACGAGTCTCCCACCCCATTTCTCTCACCCCCTCCCTCTCTTCCTCTTTTTTTCTATTCTCTTTTTTCTCTCCTTGTGTCTCACCATCCAAGTAAAAGGAGGCTAATAATTATCAAGGAGAGCAGAGTCTAGGAGAGGAGTGCCCTTTGCGCCCTGTCCCTGCCTCTCTTCTGTCACTTCTTCTGGTGTGCTTAATAAGTGAGAAATGATGTTCTTGCACTTGTCGATCTCTCTCCTCTCTTGCTCAAAATGGCTTCGCTTCCTTCCTCTTACCTCCCCAGCCTCATTCACACTCGTCCTCCCTTTACCCTCTTCTCTCTTGTTTCTTTTCACACTTCCACTTCAATTGAATCTTTCCTCCCCTCCTCCCTGGCTGCTTCTGCTGGGTGTCGCTGTCCTTCTCCCTCCTTTTCTTCTCCTCTTGCTTTACTAGTCTCACCTCTCTCTTCATCTCTACTCTATGAAGTTCTGTTCTTTCCTTCCAAACCAGCAGACTGCTCCTGTCAGTTTTTTTTAATACACTTGGGCTTTATTTTCCTTCATTAAAACTCCCTCTCTGTTTCCCTCCATCTACAACCCCCTCTCTGTCTTCCTGCACAAAACACCACCACCTTTTTTTCCTCCATCTTACTCCCCTTCCCCCTTTTTATTCTCCTCTTTGAGGCTTAAACCTAATTATCTCCTATTCTAGGGAAGCCACACACACACACACACTCACTCACAGACATGGTGGGAAAAGCCTGTGGGAAGCAGTGCAGCCGTGAGGGACTGACAGCGTTTGTTCTCCCTTCGGCCAGTCGCCCCCGATCATGTCAGCGTGGCACTAACAAACATACTTTGTAAAAGAGAAAAGCCAGAGACCAAGAAAATGAGAAAGACAGAGTGAGAAGCTCTTTATATTCCACACACAGCCACTCAGTTTTTGATCAGATTTTTGCAGTTTAACTGAAATATTTCTACAGCTCTCTAAATATAAAACAATGACAAAGAAATCCAGATTGGTCAATTTGTTTGTGTCCATCTCACACAGAGAAAGTGTCACATCTCATCAGTTAATGAAACTAGTTACATCTCAATTGAAGTCTTAACAGGGTTAAAGATGAACACATGAAAGCAGAGTGTACACTACTTTGAATCAGCTGTGAAATCACTTTTTTCCAGTAAATACTTCATGGCAAATATCTCAACTCATAAAGAGTCAGAGAAGGTCAGTTATCAAACGGGCTGTGTGATTGCCCCCATAGACTGGATTAAAGATGGATGGCACATCCCCCCCCCCTCGCTGACAGGCTGCAGTGCACAACTGTTGGTGTTTAAAAAGTATTTAATGTGTCCTCAGTCTCTAAAATGTTAAACTGTTGGTCACAATTCACACATGCACAAAACTACTCAAAACTTTCCTGATCATTTTCCCCCCCCAGCCCCGTAGAACATGTTTATGCTTGAAGTTGGGGTGAGCTTATGTGAGAACAGGAAATATTCCGAGAAGATAAATTCACAGGAGGCTAGTGGGAGAGGCTGATGATGTTTATATCCTGCAACTGGCCCACGACTATATGCACATGAAACTGCTTCATTTCATTTCCTGTTAGCCAGTAGGCTATGTTTAATCTTCGCTTTTTTGTTGATACTGTGAAAATGTACAACTAAACGTAGCAACTAATATACTTGGATATAAAAGGCAAAAAAATGTCATCATAGCATTGGAATCTGTTGCATCGTCCGCCACGTCTGCATTGTTCTTCTTACGTCATGTCTTGCCTCCTGAGATCCCTCCCACCCCCCCCCACTCCCATCCAGCAGGGATAGCGTCCTGCTGTGAGGTGCATGTTTGAACAACTAACTGAGGAAGATTTCAGGGGAAGTCTGACATTTTCGAGACATTTTCAGGAGTGCATTTGTAGAAGTCCTTTTTTTTTTTAGATCAGAGACCATTAGCTCTGGCTTGATTAGGAATAAATTAGTATCTGCGTTATAGAACTACTAAACTACATTGTTTTGTGCACAGTCAAAGCCAACTGTCCTGCAGATATTGGCCCCTGTAAACAGCTTTTATCCTTATGTTCAAAGTTTGTTGTGTTTTTATGAATTGTAGCCTGTTAATGATTAAAAGAAAAACAACATGGAGATAACATCAAGATACAAACGATGCTATGGCGCAAAACCTCAGACTTTTAACTGGCATTGATGTTACAGGAAGAATCACTATCAGTTCTCCTTTTTTAAATCAATGTAGAGCTCTCTAATGATGGGTTCTTTCTGAACATGTTCCCCTTTCAAGCTCCAAAAAAATACTACAGTCTGAATGTCCCATCATGCAGTTTCTTCAACATGCATTACACTTTCACTAGTTAACATACCTCTCCTTTGAACTGTTTCAAACACCTCTTGCTATTATTAGTTTGAAGCCTCTGAGCTCTAATCAAGATAGCACCTATAACATGTTATGGGTTGGTTTTCAAAGCACTCCTTCAAGAGATTAATGCATCCCAAAAATGAATTAGAAAGAAAAGGGATCCAAATAACCAACTCATTGGATGTTTCTCAGAGAAGAATTAACCATAAACTATTATCATTGCAAAGTATGCAATTTCAGTTTTCAAAGAAACAGTCCATGCACCTACTCTAAGTTTTTCCATGACTTGAAAGAAGACTCCAGTCTGCCCCTTGAAGTCCAGTCTTTAAAATTTGCAAGCAAACAACTTACACATAATGAGGAGGACTAGAAAGGGGAGGGGGCTGCACCACAACCAACCACTGCTGTGGTAGAACTTGAAATCCCCACCATTTCACTTTTTCAGCAGCTGTTGCAGGCAGCAGTTTCTTTAGTTTATCTTCAATTATCTGAAAACAATGAAACTTTAAATGATTTTTCTTGCACAGTGAGCACTGCTGGTGAGGTCAGTTTGCCAGCTGGGCAGCGAGAGGACCTTTGCACACCTCTAAACACACACAGGCGCCATAAACAGATGGTGTCACACACAAACACACACGAAGCTCTACGCACAAGATAAAGATATGTTGTTCACACATGAACAAGTCCCTGAGGTTGCTGGCCAAAGTATTACGCTCACTGAAAGGGAATCATGTACATATTTACAAAAAGATAGAAACAGTCCAGTCTGTCATATGTTTTTCTTTTATATCCCTTTGTTAGAAAGAATATTAGAACTCAATACTGACTTCTTCAAACGTTACACACTCTCAGTTAGGGATCAGGGTAACTCATGAAACGATAAGTAGCGCTCGGCCCACGGTAATGATATCACTGCACATCAATTCTGCAATAATTGATGCATTGCAAGACACGCATTTGATGTTGCATGACGATATTTGATTAACTGAAGAGTATGAAATACCCATAAAAGGGAACGTGCAGAATGAATGGATATCGTGAAGTGGTGACACTCCTCCTCTTAGTTTAAATATCAGTGTTCTGCAGCAGCGAAATCAAAACTGTATCACGCAAAATCCTCATCATTAATTTGATTGACATCATAATTATTAAAATGATAACTCATTGGTTTTACAACATCTGGATCACATGCCTTTTTCCATCTCTAAAAACGTTATTATTCTGAACACAGTGCAAAAAAGAATAATAATAATAATAATTAGAGGTGGGAAAAAAATCGATTTAAAAATGGAGATTCTTCTCTTCTAAGATTTAAAATCGATTCTTAACCTCCAAAAATCGATGTTTTTTTATTTGTATTTTTGTTATTATTTATTTGGGGGGTGGGGGGCTAATCAGTCACTCCCTGCTAAGTGCTAAAGCTAGCTCTTTAACTCAGTAGAATGCCAAATATAGCAACAAGAAATTCAGCCAGTCTCACAGATGACTGGAGTAAATCCTGAAGTATGTACTGATTCATAAATAGACTTTGAATCCAGAATTATTTTGAATTTTAAATAGATTCTGAATCCAATCGTGACCCCAAGAATCGGAATCGAAATCGAATCGTGACACACCGAAAGACTCCCAGCCCTAATAACAATAAATAAATCAAAACTTACTGTATTTTTGAGGTAGTGGTTGCCAAAATATAGGAACAAACACTTTGAAACATTTACCACACATGACAAAAACCTGATCAGAACGAGCACAGTGTGGCACAGTAATCCTTTATTCTTGATTATCTGGTTTTTATAATTCTGGGAAGCCAAAAATTATGCTAAATTTTTATTATTGAATTGAAACTCGATAAACCCTTACACACACACACACACACACACACACACACACACACACACACACACACACACACACACACACACACACACACACACACACACACACACACACACACACACACACACACACACACACACACACACACACACACACACACACACACACACACACACACACACACACACACACACACACACACACACACACACACACACACACGCACACACACACACACGCACACACACACACACACACACACACACACACACACACACATACACACACACACACACACACACACACAAAGTGTACCTGTGCTCCCTACAGAAATTGGTCATTGGGGCTTTGTCGTGAGTTATACGTTATAATGATATTATCAAAGGAAAGTTATTGAAAACAGAGTCAGTTTTCAAAACTTGTTCTTTAAAGAACCTATAAACAACCCCAACAGTCTGCGTGGTTTGCACAGTTGCAGTGTTTTTCCACTGTATCACACACACTGGTAACAGACTCCTTAATTCCACTGACTGAGATCACAAACAGCTGCGACACACACTAACGCTCAATATACACACCATCAAATCTGACTCTAATCCACTCATCTCTGTCCCTCTGAAGAAAGCCCACTAAGACACACAAACAGACAATTACACACACACAAAATTGGTCACTCGAGCACGGCCCAGATGTTCAAAGCACTGTTAAAGAAAAAGGCTTGCACTTCTCTGATGCGGTTCAGGAAATAGCAGAGTAGCTCTCAACAGGAACGTTTAGACTTTCCTAGCAGGGCGCTGTCCATCTCTTCAAAAGCAGCTTTCAATTCTAAATAATGATTTTATTTTGTAAAAAATCACTATAGCCGTTTTCACAAATGCACACCTGAAAACGTTGAGAAAATTTCAGGCAGACTGCCCTTGAAATCTTCGAGTTGTTTGCTCACACATTCACTTCACAGCAGGAGACTATCCCTTATGGACAGGAGAGGGGAGATCTCAGCAGGCAAAACATGACGTAATAAGAACAACGCAGAAATGGCGGACAGAGCAACGAACTCTGAGGCTATGATGACCATTTTGTACTTTGACACATTCACAGTATCAACAAAAGAGAAAACCTAATGAAGTAGTTTCATTACCTGGCAGGAGATCACAATGGTTGCGGGCATACAGTCAATATGGTTGTGCACTGGTCAGTGGATATAAACATCACAACCTGTACACGCTCCCTCGTGGTGAATTTTCTTGGATATTTCCTGCTGCGCTCTTCATCAGATCAGAGCTCAACCCGACTTAAAACACTGAAAATGTACTTGGGGGCAGGCAGTAAAAATTCTTGATAAAGTCAAAGTGAAAAATGTGGCTGTTTGTGTTCACACATGCAGTGGGGGAGCCAGAGTTTTGTGCCACTGTGAAAGCTCCAAAATCGTACTAATATTGTTTAAAAAATATGAGGGTGTCAAATTGCACCAGGTCAGCAATTATTCGAGTTTGGAAGATATATTTTAAGAAATAGAGAGATGACTCTCCTGCAAAAACTCACTTTGAGGATTTCATGTTGGTTTTACACTTCTGACACATGGCCACACTAAATGGAGTCCAGTACCACTTATCAGGAAGAAACACACTGCATAATACTGCTCTTCATTCTGTGAAGCATCAAATCAAAATGTTTGATTTATTTTAAAAAAATGTCAGTGTTGTCTGCCAGAAGCACTTCCATCTATTCATGAATTAGCATAAACAAGAATAGCTTGTACACTGTAATCAGACAACAGAAACACGGAGGTGGCAGGGCTGGAATAAATGAAATGAAACAGCCCAAAAATCCTGCCAAAGGAAACTGTCTCTATTCTTCAAGAAGTAGTGTTTATAATTCATTAAATAGTCTTATACACTCTGAATCTTTCTCCATCTATCTTATGTAACAAAGAGTGAAAATCTGCATGAACATATTACTATAATATCGGAAATATCAGCCTGCCTTACACCTACGGACCAACACATTTCTTAACATCCATTTGCATCATTTCATGTCACATAAATGTGTGACTTACCAGTTCAATGGCTGCAATGACTTCAGTTCTTTTTGAAAGGTTAGAGCCCTCTATATTAATTGAATGAACCCCCTGGGAGCAGTGGTCACTCAGAGTGGAGAGCATGCTGCGCTATGGAAATGACCATTTACAGCGGAGAAAAAAAGACTCATCTGAGTCCACTGAATCATGTCCTTATGTCATGTGTCACTGTGCTACCACAACCAAAGCCTATTATCAGCTGAAACACACCCACCGTCTGTAACATGACACAGCAGAGGAGATTGAGGAAAAAACATATGTCATGACAGGATTACAGATGAAATGACAGGAAATGGTGGGTGTGGGTGGGCTTAAGTATACTGTTGATTTACTACTGATGTGCTGCTGACCTTAGGAACTGTTGCCTGTAGATCTATTTAAGGATTGTTGCGGTAATCTAGTAAATAAAATACTCTATTAAAGTCTGATAAGGTTGCAAGAAATGCTGCACTATGCAGCACAGATAAGTCCCTATAGGGGTATTATAAGGACATTATAACGTTAACATGGGGAGAAAAAAAAAGATATCTTTAATTAAGTCTGTGAAATTACTGCTAAGTACAGCAGGTACACATTAAGTCCCCACAGAAGAGGGTTTTCATCAGGGCTATATAACCCCAGGTTAGTGAGTAGCCTTCACAGACGTACAAAACCAGCAGACTTCATGGTATAAACATAAAGGTATTATAGGCTAAAACAGCCAGTGCTAACTGACGTGCCATATCAAAAACTAGCTCATTTCATAAATGGATTTTAATTGGCTGTAAGATTGAGGGTCTTAGATTAGTCTTCATTGTGCGACCAACAACTACATCCAAAAGATATTCAGTTTCAAATAATATCAAAGAGAAACACAGAGTCCTCACATTTAAAAGCTGTTCGACGTTATTTTGTAAGAGAAAATGCTTCGATCACTTTTTATCAGCATAGTGGCTCATTCTTTTTTTTTTTTGCCATTCAACAGATCAATTAATGGATCATTGGTTCAGCTGTATAAAATGAGAAACACAAAAGGAGGATTTGTTCATTAAGGCTTATTGCTAGAGTTATGGAGTGAGTTGTAGTCTCTATATATGTTGAAATAATCATACACTGTTGATTTTGTAAACGTAGGTGGAAAATGACGATCCCGGCGGTCTACACAGGCTAACCCCAACACAATGTTTTACGAAATCTTTTGATTCAAATGCAAACAGAGTTTAATTTGCATTAAAAAGGACAGCATTGCAGGATGGATACCTCTGCTCCTCACATCACAGAATCATTGACATGGACGAAAAAAGCATAGACGAAGACCCGAGGCCTTCTTATCCTGCCCTAAGGCATTCATATCTTACAGTAGAGATACCACTAAGTGCTCCAAACCCCTTTACTTCATACAATAATGTGCAAATATAACTCAAATGTAATGTCAGATTGATGTTAACACAGCTACCTAGAAGCTCAAAGATTCTTATTTGTCTCTTCCTATGTAAGGGTACAGGGCCACACCTAAAATCTGAACGTTATCAAACATAGAAAAAAAAAAAAAGCATGACACTGCAACGCTTTTCAAAAATACTCTGCATGCAAAGCGATACAGTAAATCACTGCACCTGCATCATCTTTTTCCCACACCCAATTTGATCGTGTCCACCCACACACACAGCATCATCAGATGTTTGAAGTAGGTTGAAATAGCACTTGGGCGGATGTTTGACAGGGCCCGCTAGGGTTAAAGTCAGGGCTACTATAGGGTCAACAGTCTGGCTTTTCCAAGACAAAAAACATGACACAAAATCAAGGTGATGAGCTATAACTATACCGCCAGATCAGGTATATGAGTTCAAGTGTGTGTGTGTGTGTGATGTGTGTGAAATGACCAGAAGGAAAGAGTGAGAGAGAGACACACATACACACTATAGAGTTATTAGACCGTGCTTATTAGAGACTTACTTCATCTGTTTGACGATGGTGCTTTTCCCTGACTCTCCAGCCCCTAAGGGACAAGAGACAAGAAGACAATGTAAACAGGGTGTGTGTGTGTGTGTGTGTGTGTGTGTGTGTGTGTGTGTGTGTGTGTGTGTGTGTGTGTGTGTGTGTGAGTGAGAGTGAGAGTGAGAAAGAGCAAGATAGAAACAGAATGAGACAGAGGATGGGGGTGGGAGAGAAAAAGAAAGAAAGGGGAGAATCAACCCTTTTAAAAACCCATAACTGAATAAAGGCAGCGTCAAGATGGGGTGGAGACAAAAAGATGGAGTAAGTGGCTGCACCCTATCTTCCTCAATCCATCCATTCTCTTCCTCCATCCTCCATCTTAGTCGAATACTTTTAATAATAACTTTCTCGTACAAATAAAATGAATACATCTTCCAGCCTAAACCTATGAAGCAACACTGCCTGTGCTTGGCCCTCCATTGCTGCATACTGCCATTTTTTCCCTGGCACCCATCTGCAGTTATCTGTGATGTAGTTCCCACCTTTTACCAACTAACTGATTCTGCAGACTATATTACCACCTGACATATCTTTAATGGATCAAATCCTATATTAGCAGGTGGCTTCAAAGCAGGGTGGAGACATTAATCAAACCATTACGCTACTTATTTTCCCAAATGTTTTTTTTTTTTTTTAAATCAGATTGTTGCTTTATTAGTCTTACTCGATGCCGTGTTCTCTTTTTGTAACTATTTCCACCACTGCCCTCAGTGTTGATAATCTCTTAACAACCAGCCACCCCCGACACCACACCTTGCATCCCCCTCTAAGCCTCTCGTTTCTCTGCTCTGGCTCTACAGGCCGTACGGTGGGGGGGACTCGACCGTCGTGTCTTACCGAGCAGCAGCAGTTTCACATCTTTGGCCGCAGTGACACCGTCCTCCTTGAGGTTTTTCTCGATGGCTTTGCTCCGGTCCAGAGCCGCCCTCTCCTCTGCACTCAGAGTACATCCCATGGTTAGAGAACACAGCTTGAAAGCGTTACCGATACCGGGATCCACGGCAGAAGAGGGAATAAAAGCTGATTTCAAAGAAACGTGTGCTTGGCAACAAAGCTGCTTGCAAATCCTCTTCTTCTTTCTTGGCTAATTTCCTCCTTCTTTTTTTTCCTGTGCTGTGCTTTCGATCCCTCTGTGATCCCTCTGTCTTTCTTTTCGCTCTCTGGGCAGCTCCCTCTCTCTCGCTCTCAAACCGGGGACTCGGTACCGTTACAGCATTTAAATGTACGGATCCACTCGGTTTGCTCCACAGGGTAGAAACAACACAATGTAGCCACCGCAGTTGTTGGTTTATCAAACGTGGTCTCGGTGGTGGTCTGTCCGTCCGGCTGGCCGTCAGTCCTCCAGAATCTCTCCTTGTTTTCCTGCCTGTAAATCACGGTAACGGGTCTCGTCTTTCCAATAGTCGATAGGAAGTGTTACTGGGCGGAGGTGAGCAGCGCTCGCATCGTTTGGTTTCCTTGCACGGCGTTCACACGGCGGCTCACTTTTTCCTCCGTTCGGCTCCTCCGGGGCGGGCGGCGGGGACTCGCTCTGCAACACTACTGCCTCCCGGTTACTCCAGTAGGGGCTCGGTTGTTCGTTAGTTCATTCGTTCAATTGCAGGTTAGTGACGTCAGAACCGTGATAAAACGAATTGGTGAGAGAGGAAGAGCAACTTTACCTCCAGTGGCGCGGCCTGCTGGTGGACTTTGTACCTACACAGGCTTTTGCTACCATAGACTGTAGGTACCTTAAAGAGGAAGTATTCTACCCCTTCTCCACTTTTTCAAACAGTCCCCTGTGGTCTAAATTAAACATCTGTTCTGTGCTTTGGTCAACATATAACATGAATCAAGCATCAGAGGAGGTTTGTGACTGTATAAACCAGCTCTCTCAGAACCCTCTGTTTTGGTGTGTGTGTCTCTTTAAATGCAATGAGCCCCCCTGAGTTTTCTCAGTAGACATCACTCGAAAATAACGGATCTGCGCAAAAGTTTTACTTTAGGCTGGAGTCCCACTGTGACATCACAAGGAGAGCAAATTTGAAACGGAGCATTTTTCTCTGTGTTGTAAGACTTATGCAGACCACAAACAAAGGACTGGATGGATTTATTTCACATTTTGTGGGTCGGTTACCCAAATATATGTTCAAAAACACTGTAAAAGAGGATTTTTCATAATATGTCCCCTTTAATAATTACAGTCTATGGTACATAAGCCTACCTAAAGGACACATAGGCTACAAATGCCTACAATACAGTCCGGTAGCCGAGCTTATGGCGACTTCTCAACAAATATTTAATGCAGGTTAATCAATGGCTCGCCTGTCAAATGAGTCCAAGACACACAGAAAGTGAACATGTAGCCTATCTTTTGTCTCATGTCGTCATAGGCGGCATGTGAAGGCCGTCCCAACTAAATACTTACAGTAAGTAAATACTCAACACTTTAGGATGGCCTAATTTTACAGCAATTAATATTCATTAAATGAACGAACATGTTAAGAGCTCTTAGAGAGTTTAGCAATAACGTCCACTTTCAGGGAATTTCCCAGAGCTTTCAATGACACCACGTGACCTTCAACTGTGTATTTTTAGTTGCCATGGAGATAGGCCTATATTGAGGTGATTCAGTTTTTCTTATGTAACCTATCTAGGAAATGTTGGTTACCCAGAGGCTAAGGGTCTATTGTGCCAATGCTGGGTAGATTAACTACGAAATTTCTATTTATATGTAAACAATGAACTCACATGTTTATTATTTTAATTTTATGACAGGGTGTTGCCCTGTAGCTGTTGTCAGTGGTGACTCCTGAGTCTGTTGGGGCTCAAGGCAAATGTTCACAGGGGGGCCCTCCAGCATTCATCACCATTATGTCATAAATAATCTGACACCAACAAAAATGGCGAAATGTGAACTTTTTTTGTATTGTCAATGTTCACATTAGAAGCTACTATTTTCAAAATATAGCTATAACGAACAAAAGAACCCTTCATATTCCTCCTGTCACTTTCATTGACAAAGGTAGGTTTTCACAGCAATAATGTATGCAACGCTTGACAGCACAACAAGAGTGAGGGCTGTCAGATGGGGCCACCTTAGGGAGCTTTCCTACTGTCATTGCAAACTTTGCACATTTCGAGACACTGTTGTGGTTGAAACTTTGTCAGAGCAGGGGGAACCCTACTGGTCTGGGGCCCCCAGCAGTTGCCTGCCTTGCCTGTTGACAAGCAGCGCCCCTGGCTGTTGTGTAGCATATTTAGCATAGACTGTAAATAATAGTAGAGGAAACCTGAGTGACGTTACCCATCTGTTACACAAATGCACCAAAAAAGATTTTTAGGCTCCTACAAGCTTACATTTGGAAAGACACGTCTATAAATGAGCAGAAACATTTTTTTTAGATACATCAACTTCCTCATAGGAACAACTGTCTGACATGCTGTCTCACCCCTAACTTACTTACTCAACCTAACGACAGGCAAAGAGCTGGAGCTAAGGCGGGTCTTAAGCCTCCTGACAAATTGCTACACCACGCCCGCCCATCAATTCATTATTTGGTTTTGATGTATTTACGTAGACCCACACTGTTTCCAACTAGCATTGAGGTACTTAGGGAGATGAAAATGAAAATTCACACAAACGTTTGTTTAACCACAAATGTTGTAATGCAAGATTTGCAATTTCGGATTCATCATTCATAGATTCAAAAAAAAGAATTTGAGTCACCAAAATGTCTTTCAATGATGATACAAATAGTGCTTATTTCAATGACTCTGTTATTTTTATCCTGGGACAGTTGTTTATATCGTATATCCTGAAATGTTTCTGATGAAAAGAGATGTAAAAACCAAAACTTGTGTTTGGTCATTTTCACAAAAATGACTTATATCCTGATAACATTCATGTCAAATTAGTTTTCTTTATATACATTTGTTAATTTTCAGCCATAATAAAACACTTTCTATTCCAATGTCTATGTCAACACCCTGCTGTGAAAGTCTGTGCAAGTTGTTGATACTTTTATGTCCTTTTATATGTATCTATGTTGGCCCACACATTAACTGCAAGTTTAGATGACAGGGCTCTCATCTGCTTCCCCATAAAACCAAGGGCAGCTGTTTCCTGCATGCACTTCCTCTCACACAAGCTGAGTGTACACGCTGCCCTGCCCAAGTTATATGGCAGCGAGCCAAGGTGAACAAGTGACTGGTGCGGGGAGTCAAACACTGAACATTTGCTAACTGGTACAGTAGCAACATCCTGGTGTGTTTTAATCAATCAATCAATCAATCAATCTTAAGGGAAGATTATTTTACAATCGTTCAAGAAAAGGACATGCGATCAAAAATACATTGTGAAACCTCCATTACCACACAGCATTATCCACCTGGTGTACATATAACCTATGAATTCAATCATGAAGATATCTTCAACTGCATGAGCACGCAATAAAAGACATTCAAATAATGTTCTTTTTCTTGATTGAGTTGTGAAGCATAACTATATCACCCTATTTGGAGATGCTGAAACACTTATTACTTACTCATAGTGCAGAGAAGAAGCTCCTGAAATTTAAAGAAGATATGTTTCTGCAGACGGAAATACATTGAAATACTGCATTTGGGGTATTTCTGAACTCTATACATATTTTACCTGCACTGTATACAAGGAATCTCTGAGTGCTTTTTTATCAATTGTCTTTCACCATATTCACTGATATATGAGAGGCATTGGTGCTTTAAGGGCACCTTCTTTCTCCCTATTCTCCATTTGTCAGATCTGTCATCTGCTGGTCCGTTACAAACAGGCTGTGGTTTTGAAACTCAAGTAGAAACCCACACGCAAACACACACACACACACACACACACACACACACACACACACACACACACACACACACACACACACACACACACACACACACACACACACACACTATCACCAGTAATGTTAAGCAAGTCTTCCTCGAAGAGTTCATGAACTGAGCGATTGCGTCAGACATGGGATGGCATTAACTGACTGAGGACACAGAAATGAAGAAACTTAAAACAGTTTTCTGCAACACATTAAAGGTCTCTGAATTCATCAGAATTAACTATAGTGCATAAATGATTCATGTGTTGACTGTGTTATTAGGCATCCACCAAAATCTAAAGTAAAATCATAGTTCATAGTTATTCAAACACTCTAGTTTAAAAGAGTCTTGTTTTGCTGCTTAGCACATGTCTCTAGCCTGTGTGGGTGTGGCTTTTTACACTTTGGTTGACATCCCCCTGGCTCTGCTCAAAATCACTTGAGCTTTGTACAGTCTTGCTCAGATGGGGGTTTTAAAACATGGAAGAGTTCTGGTATTTCACAAATACGATATCTCCTTTCAGATGGCACTCTTAAATATTTCCCCCAACTCATGAATGAATTTAATCTTCCTCAAACACATTTTTTTCGTTATCTACAGTTTAGGAGTTACATCAAATCCATTCCAGCATATAATACTTATGATTCAGCTGGAAAATATAGTACTCAAAGTGTCGCCTTTAAACAAGAAAACTCTAAGTTATATATATGATCAAATGATTATCAACATTTTAGCAGCAGAACTTCCTGGGTTGAAGATTTTGGGTCCCATCTCGATGATAAGATGTGGAGAGAGATTTTATTAAATGCAAAAAAAATTACATGTTCGAACAAATCCTATGAGACTCAATTAAAGATCATCCACAGACTGCATGTGAAAAACAAATGTGAAGAGTTGAAAACCCTGCACTGCAAACAGGACCTAATCCATGATGTGTGGTCAGCGCAATTTATTACAAAAGGAACAATTTGAACATCAGATAGTTTTCACTCTTTTGAAAGAATAGGACACACATTTCTTGAAGTTTTGCATAAATAAAGCAGCTTGTTTAAACTGCACAATTTACATATTTTTAACATATATGAATATATATAAATATGACCCTGTGTGCTCATCATTGTGGTCACTTATGGTCATCTTATGTCGTCATGTCCTAAAATCACACATTTCTGGCTCTCTGTACAAAATGAGATAAAGAAAATATTTGGGCGTTATATTCCTTTAAATCCTCATCATTTTGATCTTGGACTAGACCTCTGTGACCGTGGGCACAGATACATTCTTAGAGTTGCTTTGTATGCTGCGCGCCTCACGGTGTTACAGAAATGGTTAGACGAAGATCCTCCTGCTATCTCCATGTGGTATGAAAAACTGATGTCCATCTCGCCTTTGGAGAGATTATCTCATGTACTCAGAGGTGCTCTTGAGGTTTTTGTAAGGGAATGGTCCCCATTGGCAATACTTCTGAAAGAGGAATGGTTCAGTGTAATGTGTATAGGAATTTATTTTAGAAAGCTCTGCTGGTCGTGAGAAATGCTGTTGTTAATCTTTGTTCGTTGTGTTTTGTTGTCATGTGTCTGTATGTTGTTGTTTGTTGTGTATTGTGTTCATTTGTTGGTCCTTGTAACTAAAAAGCTTTGTAAAAAAAAAAAATCACTTGTTTGAAAGTATTTCACTCTGATTTACCCTTGTTGTCAAAGAGAATCTGGAAAAAATAGTAGTAAGGCATGTTTGCCCAACTTACAACCACCCTGATTGTCCAGAGAAACTAAAAATAACCATGTCACTGATAGGTAGTAACATGTGAGGACAAAAGGAAAGGGGACTTAAAAAACATTAAATAAAATATACTGAAAAAGCCTGGAATACTACATTAGACATGGGCTATTTACAACAATAAGTACCGATGTTTATAGAACATCCCACATCTTGATTTGAAAGAAAAAGCAATGCTGGCGATGCAAGATCTACCCAGTGAAAGGCTGGGTGTGGGATGGGTCAGGATGTAATTTGCAGTCCTGAGTCTGCAGATTTCAAAGGAACATGAAGATGGATAGAGCTAGATTAAGTCAGGACACAGAGATATGAGGGAGAAAAAGACAGTCTGAAGGCAAAGTGGTAAAGGGGGAAATCATATGGAGCAGCGCAGAGGCAAAATGAGACATCCAGATGCTCTCAATGATAACATTTTATTCACAGACTAAAAGCACTGGGTAAATAAACTTAACAGTAGAGAGGACAGAATGGAAAGTAAGGTGGTTCCATTTGATCTCGGGAGCCGGAAATTCTGAGTTGCCGGTCTGATACGTCAACCCTGTCACCCCCCAGCCTCATGTTTGCAGGATAAGGATAAACAAAGAATAATTTAATTAGCCTAGCTTAGCATCGAGACTGAAAACATTGGGAGAATTTAGCCTGGCAAGTCTTTTCTCAAATTAAACAGAGACATTTTCAGTGAATTTGGATTCCATTTGATGTTGTAACCAAAGGACAGAGCCACACCAGAATTTCTTTTCATTTCATTTCCTTTAATGCTAGGCTAAATTAAGCATCCCTCTGTCACATATAGAGAACAGACATGGATCTGATCTTCTCATCTTAATCTTGACCAAGACTCTTAAATCAACATTTGGTTTACACATTCACCATCTCCTTAATGACCATGTGTTTCTCTGTAACGACTTATGTTCTCAGGATGACTTGAATAAATGTTACTAAAAGGGTATGAGCAAAAATCATTCCTGTAAAGGGTTCAGCACCAGTGGCTGGTTGATGCTGTCTAACTGATTTGATTAAACTGGAAAAAAACACACGAAAAATTAACCACTAATACATCGGCCATACATTTAACGACTGTGTGTGTATTTGTGCTGCAGACTATCAGCAAAAACCTTTCATTGAAGCAGATTTTTTGCGCTAGTGATGACATTTGGAGCCAAAGTTGCACAGTGAAGACCCTGTCAGATTTTTGACACCCCGTACCTTCGACTAACCAAAACACATATTTAACTCACCGTTAAGACATCAAAGATCCCTAAGGTCAATACAGTCTACAGTAAAACTAATTATTGTGTTCAGTTTGATGAAGATATTCACTGTTATAGGGGTTGCAGTGTTAAGCGGTCACATATTATTGGATATCAAAATGATAATTCAACCAAGGTTTTCCATGTTTGTGTTCTTATACTACAACAGAAAAAAGATGATCACAGGCATATTGGGTATAGATAAACTGCTTGAATATTTTTGAGGCTCTGAAAAGGCTCACAGTTAAAGTTCCTGAACACTTCCTGACTGACATAGATATCAGGGTGTTCACACTGTGATGGTTTCAATCATCCCTAACCCTGGCAGAAAGATGGCTTTGAAATCACAAGGTGTTGAGCAAGTGAAAAAGCTCACTGATGTCTGTACAAAGGTGTTTCCATTTCAGAGAAGCGTTTATTGGAGTGGTAAACAATCAAACAGAACACCAAAGCTGTGACTGATCTGAGGGCAGTGCACCGTGTGGGCCTTAAAAAAACAACAACCCGCCTACTCCTGCTTCCAGAGTGAGGCCCTGGACAGATTGGAAACTTGTTGGGCTATTACAAACATTTCCTTAAATAACACCAAATGTATTGGACGAGTTGTGATGTACATGTCTCTTCCTGCAGCACAGCTACCTCTGCTGTGTTTTGGTTTTGTTTTGTCTTACATAAGAACTTCAGTCAAATATACATTGTACAATTTCTTGCTGTTTGAGATTTTAATTTTTTTGTATTTGTAAAAATAATAGTTTAATCTGTCTTTGAGGCAGCGTCACTTACTCCCTTACAATCAGGTGAACAATTCCTTTGTTTACCCTTTAATGAATATTTGTTTGTTTCTTTGTATCTTGTTATTTAAGTATTTTCTTGTTTCTTGTCTGGATTATTAATGATCTCATTTCATCCTTATTTTCATCTTTCATGATGTCAGTCTGTGAAACCTTATTTATCTTTTACTTGCATTTGTCAAAACCCTCATTTCAGCCCCTGCCTGAAACGGTTAATTTCAGATGCTGTCTCTTCAAGGACCCCCCTCCTCACATGCCCACTTTCTTCTGATTGGCTAGCTCTCTGGAAGTCTTTCAGGGCAGAACGCTGCAGGGTTGCTAGCATGGATGTATTATAGAAGTGGATACAGAATTGGAGGCAGAGCCCCGTTCATTCATTGCAAACCATAACTGAGAATATTTGGGGGTTCTCTTGAAAAATGTTTTAAAGCGTTATTTTTTTTCACTTGCTATTGTCACTAAAGGTGTCAGAAAAGCAAAGTTCATATCTTCATAATGTACGATTCACTTCTAAAAAGCTGAATCTTAGCATCGAAAGAGGAGCGGAGACATCCAGAGCTAACACCGATCCGGTAGCTATTAGCTAATCCAAAATTGAGTTTGGGGCTTCACTCCCATCCATCCAAATCCCAGAACCTGGTCAAATGGAGGATGAGGGCTCCGCTCAGGAAGACGGGGAGAGTGAAGGAGACGTGGCAGCTTTTCCCAAAAGCGAAATGCACGACTAGCATTCTTTTTTAAAACACCCAGTGAGGACAAATCGAGCACTGATGTTAAAGGTAAAAATACAATCACCTAACCAACTCTGAATATGTGGAGGATTTGGCTGTCATGACAGACATCCTGCATGAACTTCAGAGTTTGTCTATCAAATTGGATATTAACTAAAAATTGTCTGTCAATTATAATTTACCAATTAATAATTCAACATGATTTCTATACAGTTAATTTAAACTCATGCAGCCTTTACTGTCCTTTCTTGTCATTTTAGGAATATTCCTCCAGATGAAAACAATTCCACAAGCTCTCTTTCGAGTTAGTAGTCAATGTTTACAAAGAAAAAAAAAGAAGAGAAGACATATTAAACAGGTGAACAGCATGTAGTAAAGTGCTGTATTGTGACTCAGACGTCTCGAGAGTGAATTTCAAACTTCTTCTAATTTCAAACTAATCTTCTCTGTGACATTTGTGAAATTGTCTTTTGCACTAAAACAGAGCAGCAGACTGTCATCATTTTCAAGCAGCATTACTTGTCAGTATAGCCAGACTCTGTATTAGTTCCAGATCCGGGAGAGACAACAAGCCCCTGACTGACGAAGCGCAGCACTTCAGGGAATAGCTGAGGGAAAATGAAGGCTTCAAAAAACAGAAAAGCAGTCTCAAGGTAAGTGATGCTGGAGATGCTGCGCTGCTCTGAAAGAGAGGAATGACGTAGATAAAAAGGGAACAACTGTGTACTGACAGCACCATGTAACACTGTTTTTAACAGCAAATGAAGCAAGCAAAACTACCTATAAACTCCTCATTGAGGTTTAAGGGAATTTAAGGTTACACAAAAACTGGTGGTTCTTTGATGACAGCATTATTCCACCACAATCTGGAGCAGACTGATACAGTTTCTTTGGACGATGTTGTAAGGACGTGATAATGGGCCTAAAAACGAGCTTAAAGGAAAGATGAAATACCAGATCCAAAGACAGGCCTACAAGTTAAAAAGTGCGTTTTGCCAGCCCTGATGGATAAATTCAGGGAACCAGTAGCCTAAAACAAAGTACACCAGAGACCCCTGAAGCTCTCAAAATAAAAAACCCAAGTTTTCCATAAATTATTCAAAAATCTTTTTCTGGATTGAAACAAAAGTAAAAAAAGAAAAGGTCCCTCTTTTTTTTCTTAGCTTACTGCGTAGGAGTCTACAGTGCTTCGAGGACAACGTGGCAACTAAACAAACTGAAGCTGAATTATTTACACAAGTCAGGCTTTGGGTAGCAGTGGATATGAAGGTGGGGTTTGCATGAAACAAGCTGGTCATAAAACAGTTCGACTGTCCACCTCTGAGGCAAAACTGTGTCCAACTTTTAAGACAGCAAACACTTTTTAAACCATGGACTCATAAAATACACGTGTGGTCAATAAAAAAAGCCGTCAGCTGGAGAGAGTAAACTTTAACATTACCATGTGGGCTGTGTCTTATTAAATTTAGATCATACAATTCACTCTGGCCAGGCTGCCTTCATGGATTCACATAAAAAAGCAACATTTTAGGACAGTTTGTGTATTGCTGCTGTAATAATATTAAAGGTCACATATTATATTCCTTTTACGAGGTTTAAATAAGTCTCAGAGCTCCCCAAAACATGTCTGTGAAGTTTTTTGTTTTAAATCCTCTCTGTTCCTTTATTTGATCATGCCTATAAACCCCTCTATTTCAGCCCTCTTCAGACCACCCCTCTCTAATGGCTTGAGTGGCTTGGGCTTTCTCACTCCCCTCCCAATTGTTTACAGTGAGAAGGCAGACTCAGAGGGCAGAAAAAACAACCAGCTGTGGGAGTGTCACCCACCTGGGGGAGGGGCTACTTCCCTTTGTGATGTCATGAAGGGAAGAATCTCCAAACGACCTGTTAGAGCACACATTTTTTGAAAAGTGGAGCAGTGAAAAGACAGAGAGGATGGACTTTTCTCATAATTTGGGGTTTCTAGGCAGACTAGGGAAACATATAAGTGTTGGAAAAACATGGTATAATGTATTTTGCATAATATGTGACCTTTAAGTGTCTAGTTACTGGTAAGACAGTGTCATTTTTCATGTAATTGTCATTTAGGTGCTAGTGTCAAGAAAAACAGGAGGCCACTGTTTGAAAGTCATGAGAGACCAAAAATTAGTTTGTTTTGTTTCGTCTATAGACTATATAAAACTTTAATGTGGCCTCAGTGATGTCACCCATTTGTTTGTGGGGCAAAGTTTGGAAGCCAAATGATGGCGGAGGCCATATTGGAAATGCTGTATCAAACTAACTTTCACTCAACCTTGAAAAAAGGCAAAGAGAGAATTAGGGAGATCAAACAGCTACAACGTGCCCGCCTGTCAGTCAGATCTGCCACGCCCCTGATTATGTATAACCCTAAGACTTGATATAATCAAAACAGAAGAGTAATGAATAAAATAGGGCTGTCCAGGGCTGCATTTCAAAACAGTTTTTAAGTCCATATTAACAATATAAAACAGTTCTTACCAGTGTCTTGGTTTGGGAATCAAAATGAATGCAAACATTTTTTACTTTATGATCTTGACTTTTAAGATTTATTATTTAAATAACCGCTGTACTGCTACATCAGAGTGGCCTGAAACCATGACATGGCGGTAAGAGACAGCATCAAAGTGTTTAGTCTGTGAAAGAAAAGGTTTTGTTGTGGAAGGCTTACACTACAGTATGTGCATGTACAAAATGACTCACTGACGTCTAATGATCCCTGGTTAATGCCACAGCATTTGCACTTTTCAGGCGTTCCAGTTTAGTTGGTTTCTCTGTGAGTAACCCAGTTAAAGTTAAGGATTAAGCAAAGAGAACAGCTCAATAACCGGTCTTTGTTATGCTTTTAAGTTGTATTTTGTACAAACATTAAGCTGAGGGTACTTAACTTCCTGTTTGAGTAAAAACCTGCGATTATTTTGAAAGAAAATAAGGAACTTTCGGAAGATTGAAAGTTACACATTTACTTAACAGAAAAAGGAACTTGCTACAGGTGGAAAAGAGAAAAAGAATAGCTGAAAGAAATGGTAAAAGAAAAAGTGAAAGGATTTATGTCACAAGGTGCATAATACTTTCCACTTGTCAACGAGCCGTCTGGGAGTTTTTTCAAAGTGAAATGAGCCATTCACTGGAGCAGTGGTGGTGTTTATTTCCCCATTACATGGTAAGATATGTATGACCCTTATGAAGGCCCCGAGCCGAAACACATCAGTCTGATAAAGTTAATAAAGTTGATCTTCATACTACAAGTGTGGCTGAAGCGTTTTGACCGTTTCAATATACAAATGATACATTTTGTAATCTCAAAGTTTTTCGTACTTTCTGTATGAATTGTGTAAAAACATTTTTTTTTGTACTTCAATGCAAATACATAAATTGTGACAAACTCAAATACATGAATGAACCTCACTTTTAAAACTTACACTACAAGTTTTTCACAAAGATAACCATGTTTCTTTTGTAACCAGAGGCTTCAATGACGCGTTTTAAAATGCAGAGACATGTCATGCAATATTAAAGTGTGTGCTATTTATACGCTAACATATACATAACAAGAACATTTACCACATGCTGGACTTTTTATAAATTCTTTACCGCTGCTGAATCCTGATCTATAAAAGTAATGAGAGGAAGTGTTTGTTGGCTTATCAGTCATCCAGGTGTGCAGACTGGTTGTTTCTTTCGCAGGTTTAGATCTTTCAGTTAGGAGAAAATATAATCCAGGTGGCAACAGTACCCTTTGTATTTACTCTTGTTGGCTGCTGTTTCAAATGATTCGTGAAATCTGCATTTTTAAATGTTTAACAAAGCTTGCTCCTGTTGAATAAATAAACATAGTTTTGTCACGTTCCCCAAACCTGGATGTAAATGTGTTAGCAATTGAACAGTCAGCACAGCCAAAAGACACAATCAAGGAAACAAGGCCAATGTTGAAAAATGCTGGAATGTTCCTTTGGTAATCAAAGCCTAAATTAAATCACATAGAGAAACTTTGAGGGGGAGTTTTCTTTTAGGGGTTTGAATGGTTATAGGTGGATAAATCACATCAAGGAAGAAAAATGACAAAGAAACAAAGAAACTTGTGCAAAAGGCCTGAACAAGTAGGTTCCATCTCCACATTTCTGTATTCTGCTAATGTGCTGTTAGGGATGATGGGAAATGATCCAACAAGTATCAACTTAGGCCATAAAATCCTTTTTTTTTTAAAGTGGCGTACAAAAGCCAGAGCCCTTATGAACCTTATCACAGATATCATGAAGGTATAAGCCAGGCTTTCCCTACCTTGGGATCCCGACCCCAATTAGAGTCAGATGGGGTTCATGCTTTATACAGCCAGCTATCAGTGTGACACCTTTATAATATGTTAATACCTAGACCAGAGTGAGGTATGCCAAACTATTTTTTATAATAAGATGTAAATACAGTAATGCAAATCTTCCCCAATGTGATTAATCTTGATTGAAAAGGCATTTTTGCAGAAATAAGAATCATTGGACGTGAGCAAAGTTCTACAAGCGTCTGTGGGAATGTCTGTGTAATTTCAACCAGCAACATTTTCAGTCTTTCAGTATGTTTTAGGGTTTTTTATTATAAATACATTGCAATTAATACAAAATAAATGTGTTTTTCCCATTTTTTTTAAACAGATCAGAAATGCAACATTCCCACAACAAACGCCTTACTTTCTCCATGACTGCAAATGAATGCACCAGACGAGTTTAACCCTGCAGGTTCTCAAGCATTTGTTTAGGACATCCTTGTCCTCTGCAGACCTCTCACTACTAACCTATAGACATGACACAGACAGACAGCCCACTATAAACACAAGTATAGTTCTCAGTCAGGCTGTTAGACAGCTACAACTGAATGCTGGAAGTCACAGTAACACCAAGTAACAGACGCAAATCCTCAAAGGCACTGAGGCATGTGTCCATGAAGTGTAATCCTTCTTAATCCACACAAACAGCAAACAGTCAATGGGCAATGAGTATATATGTGTCCAAGAGTATGAAGATGCGTGCATGTGTGTGTGTGTGGATATACTTTGTGTTATTGTAAGGACAACAGAAGCTTATGAAATACTTTCATTTTGTGATATAAAAAAATGTTGCTCTAATTTACCAAAGTTTGATCTTAAAAAGGTTCATTTGCAAAATTGCGAACTGGCAAGGTAATCAAGAGGATAAGGGCAGAGACTCCCCTAACATCTACACATATAATTATGTGGTCTGATAATAACTTCACTGACTTGTCTCCGTACTTCTTCATTAAAGAGGTCATATTATAGCCCTTTTCCACCTTTTCAAACAGTCCTCTGTGGTCTAAATGAAACATCTGTGCTGTGCTTTGGTCAAAATATAACATGAATCAAGCACCAGAGGAGGTTTGTGACCCTGTATAAACCAGCTCTCTCAGAACGATCCGTTTTGGTGTGTGTGTCTCTTTAAATGCAATGAGCCCCCCTGAGTTTTCCCAGTAGACATCACTCCTTCGCTAGCGAGAATAAAAATAACGGATCTGCGCAAAAGTTTTGCTCTAGGCTGGGGTCAGAGTCCATGGGTGGAGATACCAGGGGAGGGGAGGGTAATTTTTGCTAATGTGAGTGTGCCCTAAGCCAGGGGTTCCCAGACTTTTCAGCCCATGACCCCCAATATAGCGCTGCTAGAGACTGGGGACCCCCATTGTCCCTGGAGTACATTTGACACGCACACTATTAGGCCTCTCCAAACACTGGCATTAGAACACCACACGATAGCCCAAACCCCATCATATTTTTGTATATATTTTCAAAGTAATGGGTGAAATATGAAGTTTTAAACCATTTTTAAATGTTTTTGGAAGGAATCTCGGGACCCCCTAACAGTGTCTCGCGACCCCCCAGGGGGTCCCGACCCCTACTTTGGGAACCACTGCCCTAAGCTGCACATAAAGTAATTTGATTATAAAAACCGTCAGCCTCAGGTTCTCCTGAAATTCTGGCTTGCAGCATACCAGAGACTGCTACGGATAATAACAGGCACAGATATGTTATTTAGGTGACTATCAGATGTAAAGCCTGCCCCATGATTCGTGTTGCCATCAAGAAGCTACCTGATATTTGTCTAAATTTACATACAAAAGAAACGGTTAAAACTACAGAAAACCCACTGTAAGAGGACATGCATTAACAAAAAAAAATTCAAATGTTTTACCATCATAATGAGGTAATTTGGTTATTTTCTAGAGTTCCAGACCTATTTACCTCATTCTCTCAGGTTAACAATGTTGGCTTTCCCTGTGATAACAAGTTGATTTGAGCCGTTTTCTCAAGATCTCTTGAAATAAAAAGATAAATACGTTGAGATCTCCAGAAAACAGCCAAAATGTTCTCATTATCATGGGAAAACAGAGTTAAATTAACTGTATTGATACATGTCCGCTTAGGGCTTCCATATGAAACAGCTACATATGCCTTTTGCCTATTCAGTTAATATATTTCATTGACTTCTAACAAGGTGAGTTGAAATGCTGCTCCCCCGACTTTTACTTTCAGAGCAATGTTCCCCTGATTTCCCCTCCGTTTCTACCACTGATAATAATCCATCAATCACTTACTGACACTGCTCACCATGCTCAGGACCTCGGGGCTGACTTTTCAAAAATGCAGCGGATGAAAGGCAAGAACAGAAACACCCTGAACAGGTCTGTCACAAGATGAAAACACACACGCATAAACAAACAGAAGCACATTCACATTTAGGGGCAATTTTTGGAACAGGAGCACCCTGAGGATCCCACAAAGACACAGAGAGAACAAGTACACTTCTCACATAAAGAGCCCCACCAGTGGATTCAAATGCAGGACCTTGTTGCTGTGTGAGGACACTCACTGTGGGTGCATTGTCGTCGATCATACTGCATACTAATAATTTTGTCCTCATTTCACTCTACCTCACAAACACTCCCTCTGCAGCATGATCGGTCTGTTCCCAACTTGTTTACCATACACAGACACAAGCAGCAACAGGCCGGGTCTAGCCAAGTTGAATGTGTTACAGCTGGTTTTTAATGAGGAATGTCAACAGCCAAGGGTTTTAGGAAAAAGTGCTAATTTGTCAAAGTAGTAGGTCAGAGGTCAGCTGGCTCGAATTTTTTTGAACGGTGATTGTCATCATGTACAAAGTACTGAATCAGAAATTGCTTTTAATCACTGATGTTGTTATTCAGGCTTTGTTTTATCAGTAGGGAGAGGAATTTGCTGCAGTTATTGCAGTTGTAATATTGATGTCATATATAAAGCACACAGCCTGGTAATACACTACCCCATGTTTCTTTGCTAATGTAACCCTTTATATCGTGGAACGTGAAGGGTGCTAACCATTCTCGTAAACAAAACCAAATTCTTGCTCACCTCTTGCAGCTTAACGTAAGCATAGCATTTCTGCAGGAAACCCATCTTCACTGGGCGGAATCCGGATTTTAAATCAAGACCGGTCAAGACCACCACTGACAGGCTATTTTCCACTTCGTTATTGTGAATAGGAGGAAAATGCCTCTTTCTAAAACAACAAATAACTTCAATTCATTAATAAATTGATTTTTTTCGGTCCTGAGTTTGATCAATCTCTCAATTGGATGAAGCTGAAATAATTAAACTTGATAGCCCTTTGTTAATTGAGGAGGTTCAAGAAGCTATCAAGATGATGCCTCGAAGGGCCAATTACCCCCCACTTTAAGACAAGCCTCAATACAATGTCTTACAAAGGACTTGTTGCTCTGTCAGACTTTCCGACCCATTTCGCTCCCTAACAGTGACTACAAAATTAGCAAAATGTCTTGCCAAACGATTAGAAAAAGTGCACCCATGTTTTATATCCCTAGTTCAGACAGGATTAGAAGGTATTCCTATTTTAATACTTGCATGCTTTTAACATTATATACACTGACCTTCAATGTGCTACCCCCAAACCGGTGATATCCACGGAAGTTAAAAAAGTGTTTGATAGAGTCTGAAGTGGGACTTCCTCTTAAAAGCTGTAAAGAAATTTAGCTTTGGGCAAAACTTTGTTTCTTGGATGAACTAACTGTATACCTCTCCGCAGGCGTGTGTCCGCACGAACGATACACAATCAAAGTACCTTCCGCCTAACAGGAGAAGACACAAGGTAGCCCCCTCCCCATACGTCGTTATTTCACTGACATAGTGCCAAACCTTTGAGGGGAAAACAAGTGGGAAAGTACCACTATATGCAGATGACCTTCTTTTGTTTATCAGCAACCCTATTGGTCATCAATACCCTTCATCCTGTCTAATTTACACGATTGCACTGTGCACATGCACTGTGTTCACTACATGGTCACTCTCACTTATATAAATATAGTGGGCTACTTTCATTTTTAAATGAAAATACTGATTTGATCGGCTGCATTGGTGAACAGTCTGATAGTTATAGTTTGTTGCAGAAGTTGTGTTCACTAGATAAATAAAGACAATGTCACTGTGTTTGTGTAACCAGAAGGAGTATGCACTGTGTGTTACAGACTGTTTGAGACCATACTAGCAAGCCTGGTTCATTTTCATAATGCACTTCAGTACTGGATACTCAAAATTTCTCTTATGAAAACACAGAAAATTTGATCAAGAGATCAAGCACAAGTTTTACATGTGCCTCGTTAGATGCCATTGGCCTACATTGATGCAGCCGCGTCATAATGTAGGCCTAATGACTCGGGATTTGTTGTCCTGCTTTTAGATATCTTATGTGCTTTGCTAAGTGTACATTATTGTAGCTCTTTCTTAACATACCTTTTATGTCTATTGTTGTGTCACTCTCCTGCCTGGGGACTACAGGTGAAAATCAGCCATGATGGCTAAACTGGTACATAAACGTTATGAATGTGCATTGTCCCTGTAACTTTAAACTGTATAAATAAATAAAGAAAAATGCAGGTTTATACCTTATGAAACATTTACAGGAAAGCAGAACATTCTGTGTTTTCGTCAATATTTGAGGTTTATATTGGTGAATAAGTTTTAACCAACTTATCTTAAGATGAATAGGAATAGTTTTTATGCTACACTTATTTAAGTTATCTACAGTATAAGAACACATGTGGGTAGCAAAATAATAAAAACATTTTTTTATCATAAGTCACTGTATGTCAAACCAATAAAAACATTTCTTGTTTATTTCACTTTCTGTTGAGCAAGCAATTCTGCAATACATACCTTAATTAATTAATTTGAGAATGAGAAAAGAACTATACATACATTTAAATTATTTAATAAGGTTACTAAGTACAACAAAGGGCTTTGATTTAAAGCAAAAATTAAATAGTCACTGAGGCGGACAGGTAAAGGTAATTGACAAGGTTTCCAACCAGTATTATGTCATGTTTTTGTGTTTTTGCATTTTGATTATTTATTTCCTGGATTCTGCGAATGTGTCCATATTCTGTCTGTCATTCTATCAGTAATTAGTAGTTTTAATGAATTATTGACTGGTATTCAAGAGTGCATATGTGAGTATGTCGTTAATGAATAAAGTTTCTGACTCCATTTCCCAGAAGGGTTACAGTTGTGTCAGCTCTGGTGCTAATCTGTAAAATGATGATTTTATGTCCCTCCCTACAAGCACTGCATCATCACCATGGAGAAAAGTCCCTCACGTTAGATCAGCAGTCTTATTGCTAGAGATGATCATTTTTTACAATTTGATGTGATGCTTTAAGAGAATTTCAAAACAATTCTCAATGCTTTCAATTTTGCAAAGTGGGATTTGTTTCCTATAAAATTTAACTTCCTGTAAACCACTTTATGATGTAACGAAACATTCTGTTTAAATACATGTATGTATTTTAAGAAATCTGAAGCAGCATTTTTTTGCTTCTTATGTTTTCTTACTCTCTCTTCTTGACTCATGCTTACTTCACATCAGCTATTTTCCTTTTGTGTGTGTCTCTGAAGGTCAAGAAGATGGCAAAGAAAGGTATGTGTATTACTCAGACACAACAGTCAAGAGCTGTGCAGAAGTATAAACACACGAGCATGGCCTGAGTCAGAGGTGAAGAGGATAAGTCCAACATACAGTAGATTATTCCAAACCTGGATCTTAAGCACCAATTTGGACTACAAAGTGTGTATTGGTCCAAGGATGCCTCAATGTACGATTTGAATTTAATATTTGCGGTGGAAAATGTAAAAACACATCTGTTTTCAGTGTGCTGTAATTTCTCTCTTCTGACACCAACCTCGTGGCAGAAAATACCAGCATAAAAAATGACTATAAAAATGACTATGCAGTCAATCTCATATGTAGCTTTTGTGGTTCAGAAAGAGACATCCCTCTTAACTTCAGCCTGATACATAACCAGCTTAAAACTCCTCGCAGGAGCTTAAAGGGAAAATTCTGGCCTTTTTTTTAGCCCTGGTCTTAATCTCAAATTAGTGACTTTGGACTATGATGACTGTCTGCCTCTGCATTGCTCTCACAACTGTAAAGATTCTTCAAAAATAACTTCAGAAAAAAAACTCTAATTGATGCAAGATTTGCAAGCGGTATAAAGTGTTAAAAATGTTAGATTACATAAATGATTTCAAAAAAGCCTCCCAACAAAATTCAACACAGAAAGTTGCCTCCTGGGGCCCGTTTCAGAAAGTAGGTTTAACAAAACACTGAGTCAGTTAACCCTGAAGTGAGGGAAACTCTGGGCTTTCCGTTTCAGCAGCTGCCGCTGCAGCAGTGTTACTTTTTTTCCTTCTTAAAACCTGTTCATATTCGCCGTATGTCCGCATGAAGATAGGTTATATTTTGAGATGGTTAAAGTACGAGGATCTCTTTTTTGTCACCTGTTGCCATGGTGAATCGTAGTATCGTGGCTCTATTAATGTTGGCTTTTTATCCTCATGGTGCACGCGAGTGAACCTACTCAGAGTTGATTTAACAAACTCATATCAGCTGTTCTGGAACCCAAAACTCAGAGTTTCCCACCTGTGAGTAAATCAACCTTCTTTCTGAAACAGGCCCCTGAATTTCCCTCGGGATCAATAAAGTATCTATCTATCTATCTATCTATCTATCTATCTATCTATCTATCTATCTATCTATCTATCTATCTATCTATCTATCTATCTATCTATCTATCTATCTATCTATCTATCTGGTTAACTTTTATTTGTCAAAGGAAGAATGTGCAACTTTTTGATCCAGTAGATGTCGCCATTGAGTACCAGCATTAAACCAAAATAAACTTCTGTTTGGCGACACCTCCGCCAAACTGAAGTCTCCGCTCTCGTCCATCAACACACCACCAACCCATCTCCACTTGTGTTCACACAAAGGAGTCAAGCGCTAGCGGCGGACAAAATTGTACTTTGCTCGAGCTGCAATTGCCTGTGACCTGCATTGTTGTGTTAGAGTGCTAAAGTTAGCACATTTTAGTTAGCTTGTAGCTTCACATTGCATTTAAATTGACAAAAAATGATGGTGATCTAAAAATGCTTACGTGTCATCAAATTAAGCAGTGAGTACGTTATTCTTCTTTTCTTGACTAAAACAGCTTTCATACACAAGCAGAAGAGCCGGCCGTCCCGTCCATGTAAACATGATGTAAACACGACTCTGACAACAACACAGCCAGCGGGACTCGCGCTTCTCACGCATTGTAGACAGTCATGACTCAGAGAGACATTTACAGAAGATACACTTGATTTCTGTTATATTTGTGTGTAAAATGTTGCACATGTGACAGATCTAGGCCTTTTCAAGATGCAATCTAATCTACCAAGATATGTTTGATTAGGTACCTAGAATTTGAGATGTGAATGATGGATAAAACATCATATCACATTGTTTTTATTACAGATCACAATCATGATTCTTTATCATGTTAATTTTTAAGACTAATTTCCATTCCATGCGATTCCACCACAACAGGTGAGCCTGTTTTGTGAAGAAGCTTAATTACTTCACAAAACTGCCGCTGTTTGACCTGCAGCATATTATTTAGGATGCTGTCTCTTGAGGTCATTAAAAGGTTTGTTGTGTTGCCATCTGACGTGACAACCTTATCAGTTCAAACTTTGCAAATTATTGTTTTTGCCCTCTGCCGGTTTGGGAAAATCCAAACCAGTTCTATGTAATTTAACCCAGATACAGTTCTTTGAAGGTTTGTTTTATTTTTCAGCCATGAATCCAGCTTCATTGTAAAACACTACCTTCAGTTCGCTGTGATTTGTTTACGTGTATGTCTGTCTGGAAGGCGTGAAATGGATTAGCGACTAGTGTGACTTAAAAAAAACAACCTTTGGATGTGTCCATGTATGAACATAGAAATGCAATGGATAGAATGTGCACTGCAGACCTATACTACGATCTCTCTGCTTTGGCAGATCATCCACACATTCTCATCCTTCACGATTTATTATCGTCTGATCAAACACCCCTCCCTCGAATGCCTTTAGTTCATCTGCAGTCGTCACATTCATTTTCAAGTTCTATCATGTAATTTGCCAGTAATACCAGCACTTTAATTTTCAAATGAATGTGACTTATAGTTGCTGCTGACATTTTCCATTGAGCATAAGAAACATTCAGTTTTTCCTCAATGAATTGTCAAACTGTGGTGGCTGAATTCATATTGAATGTATGATCTAAATAGTTAAATAGATTGTGGAGCAGCTTCTTCAAAGCTATGAACATAAAAAATAAAAATTACTGTAAATGAAGAAGAGAACTTTACAGTGCAATCCAATGACAAAGCTGAGTGTATGGTGAATTCAGTGTCTGTAACCTTAAGATGTCTGTCTTTTGTAACAAACATAAATCATCACTTATTCTATGTCCCAGTCTTGTTTGACGTCAGCAGCTCCATTTCTCTGGCAGCTCGCAGCATCCTCACAACCAGAACAGCTATAAAAAGACGTTTTGCATGAAAAATGCAGAAGAGTTTCAACCCTCATGCCCCAGTCACATCACATCGCAAAACCTGACTCTCTTTTTTTTTTGAGCGCTCAGAACTCAAATCTTGCATGATGTGTTCCTTGTGTTTCAGTTGCACAACTTCAAAGCAAAAATTAAGAAGGGAAATAAAATCTTGCTTTCAAAGAGAACGGAGAGATATTGGAGCTGCCAAAGAGGCACAATGCTGAAAAACAGCAGAAACTCGATAAGGGAGACAACTGCCAAAACACGTCAAGATGCAAATGTTTTAAGAAACGCAGCTCAAACTCTGTTTTTGTATCTATTGTGATTTCATATCTTTGTCCTTCATAGACATGTCAGTGATTGTTGTCTGTGCACGTGATCCTACAAGTGAAGAGTGTAAAACACACAGATGACCATTTTAGCAACCAACACTAAGGATGCAGGACCTTCTAGTAACCCTTCAGCAATTCTTTGTATTTCTGTTCAGTCCTCGCTGCCTTATGAAGTCATAAAAAATGCAAAGATGTTTCTGCTTTTTCCCTCTCTTTTGTTGGCTGTTGTGCAGCACGTTGTCCCTACTCTGTGTTGTCAGGCTGTGGCGCCTGCAGATTAAGTTCTTCAGCTTGGTGCTGCTGGTAGTTATGAATAAAAGACGCTCAGTTCTGTTGTAGTCTGGCCCCACAACTGCCTGCAGCAATGGCTTAAGTGATCTCTGAGGACCGCAGGGTGGGATTTGGGGGAAGAAATATAGAAAAGAAGAGTGAGGAAGAAGCATGTGTGACATGACAACTGAGAGAACTTCTTAACATTCAGCTCAATATCTGCAGGAAGACGCTTCATTTTAAATGTATGTGTGTGTGAGGGGATTCATGAGTTTGACAGAGTGTGTGTGTTTGCAACAATCCGACGCGGTGCATGTTTGTGTGTTTCTGGTTCAGTCCAGGAGGTTTTGCGTGGAGGGGTTAAACTCTAAAGTGATGCTCCATGGAGCGCGATGAGAGGAGAGGTACTCAGGGACAACACAAGCCATTCCAAATAGCGCTCAGTCTGAATAATGCAGCAGTATGGAGGGGGGGGGGGGGGAGCAGGGGAGGAGGAGGAGAAGAAATAGAATAAGAGGATGTGAGAGAGATTGTGTGGCGAGCAAAATAGTTGCGAAATGAAGCGAGCACAGGAAGACTTGGGGGTGATAAGAGAGGAAATAAGTTGCAGAATGAAGGGTGAGGAAGACATGGAAGAAAATTGTACAAATGTGAAGGACAGTTAATCCACAATGACACAGAAGATGTAAACAAGAAGATGGAAGGGGAGGATGAGGATTTTGGATACCCCCCTGTATTGATCTGAAAGACAGAATAATATAAGGGGCAGTCTGGAGGTAAAGAACATATGGGAACTGAAGACAGGAGGAGAGATTTAGAGGACATGAGAAGGGAGGGAGGAGCAGTGGAGAGGAGAGGGAAGACAAAGAGGATGGGAGAGAGAGTTATATGGGATCATTTCCCACTTGGCTGTAGTTCTAAAAACATTTTTAAAAGCTTTTTCAAAAAGGTCTAATAATAACTCTAGAATACAGCCCAGCTCTACTATTGGTGGAGCTGAAACTATTGAGAATCAAATATCAGCCTGTGCACATAAAGTGAAGTCATTACTACTCCAAGATCCTCTTATATAGTTTAGATACACAATGATAATAAATAACACAAAGGGCTGGTGATGTCTGAATACAATGCAACACTGTGACTGAAGATTATAATCATTTAATAACAACAAGTACAATGATGATAATAAGAATGCTAATGGTACTGCATACCTGCTTGCAGAGCATTTCTAGTAGATAATAAGAACACGCCTCAACATCAGCTGTATTAAAGCGTCTGTTAGGAGTTTTTACAGGTTATGAAACAGACTCAAATTAATAGTGACGCCTCTATATGACCTGAATAAGTAATGGTAAATGGTAAATGGACTTGAGCTTATATAACGCTTTTCTAGTCTTCTGACTATTCAAAGCGCTTTTACACCGCATGTCACACCTACCCATTCACACCCTGATGGCAGAGGTTGCTATGTAGTGAGACAATCAGAAGTAACTAATACCATTTATACGCATTCATACGCCGCCGATGATGCAGTAGGAGCAATTCCGGGTTAAGTGTCATGCCCAAGGACACATCGGACATGTTGCTGCAGGAGCTGGGGATTGAAGCCTTGACATCCAGGTTGAGAGACAGCGACTCTACCAACTGAGCTACAGGCGCTATTGGGATCTCCATGTGTTGTTGGAAAAAAAGGTCTGGCGTGTAGCAAATACAGAAGCCTGAGTAAGAGTACTTTAAATGACTCTTACTCCCAGCATGCTCTGCATAAACACTCCCAGCATGCTCTGCAACATATAACACATAGGTGTTAAATGTAGGGTTGATAAAAGCAGTCGTCTCCCATTGTTCTATCTCTTCACAAGCTTCCAGTTTCAGGGGAGACATGCATCTCAGCCTGACCTACTTCCAAGGCATATTCTTAAGAGTTTTTTGAGCAATCAGTAACTATCTGGTTCGAGCACTGAGAGCTTCCTTCCTGTTATTCTCGTCAACGTCGGTGAACGCAACTGGACAGGAGTGCTAAAGACAGCCACTGTTACCTGAAGAAGAATACACCAAGGAAAATCTGCTCTTTTTGTCTGGGTAGAGAATAGTTTAGGAAGGTTTATTTTATAACAACTGATAATTGTGCATTATTGTTCAAGGGAAGTCACATTCTGTTTATTATCTGTTGTTGCTGCTGCATTTGTTTTATTGTGCTGAACCGCCGTGTTCGCCTATGTTTTTTCATTCAATGCTATGCTAGTTTACTATCAGTTAAGTGCTTTCACAATCAGAAAGACCAGTGTACCCGCCGTTCAATCAAAGTCCGGCCACTGGCCTTCTGGTGTTTAAGTTAAAGTTACTGAACTCAGCTCAGAGAGCTCAAGCTAAGCCACACGGCTCTACCTTTGTCTGCTACCTTGTCATAGTATTTTTGTAGACACACACACACTCACATTAGGTTTTGTTTTTGTTTAGAAACACTAGGTTTAGGGGTGCTGTTTGTCTGATGTTCGATTTCGTTAGGTTTTATTTTAATTTATTTCACTATTTAGACTTAGCATGTGAAACAGTTATGAGTCCTTCTGTTTTACTGTTTTTGACTTGAGCAGCACTCGTCGGCCCTTTCAGTTTGCCTTACCTTTTGTTGGGTATCACAATTTGCTTCTTTTGTAATAAATAACTTTAATTTACAAAAAACAACTGGTTTTATGTTGCTTCCCTTTCCCCACACGAGCCGAGTCGTAACAGATGTTTGAAGAAACACTTTTTCAAATTTTCCACAACAAATATTTTCAGTGATTTGACTGTTAGAAGATACTAGGATGAATTTAATTTTTTTAGAATACACTACTTAGTACTGGGGAAAGATTCAACGATCCTAATTGGATAACAATCTTAACCTGAAAGTTCCAGATTTTTAAAAATGTTGTTAATGTTTTGGGCCTTTTTGCCTTCATTGGATAGGACAGCTGAAGAGAACCAGGAAATGTTGGGAGGAGAGAGTGGAGGATGACATGCAGCAAATGCTCGAGATTGGATTTGAACCCTCTGCTGCTGCGACAAGGACGACAGCCTCTGGACATGGGGCACGCAACACAACTTTTGCTGCTTGTTCTGCAAACTGGGTTCAGCATCATCAACCTTAAGAGATTCTGACATTGACCTTTTTACTAGGGCTGGGAATCTTTGGGTGTCTCACGATTCGATTCGATTTCGATTCTTGGGGTAACGATTCGATTCAGAATCGATTTTCGATTCAAAACGATTCTGTATTCATTGATCCATGGATTCGAAGTCTATTTATGCCGCTGAGTGGGTGACACAGAAAGCACGCTCCAGAATTGATAGCATAGTTTGGGAGCAGGACCACACCTCCACCGCACCTCTTCCAGCATTCCTCTAAAATTCAAACCTAACCCTCTCCTCCCCTTTTTCTTCTCACGTTCGACACCCTTCCCTCCCATCCCTTTTCGCTATTTCTTTCTTTCCTACTTTCTGCAGGGATCTAAAGGGGGTTTGTCTTTCAACCGCACATGATTCAGAATCGTCATTCAAATATAATTGATAAAGAATATAATTATTAATAACAGCCTCGATTCTCAGAAAGTGACAGTGAAGTTAAAATAAAGCAGAATTTTGTGTTTTTTTAAAAACACAATACTGGGGCGGCTGTGGCTCAGTTGGTAGAGTCGGTCATCTCTCAACCGGAAGGTCGGGGGTTCAATCCCCAGCTCCTGATGTGTCTTTGGGCAAGATACTTAACCCCAAGTTGCTCCTGCTGCTTCATCAGTGACGTATATATGTGTATGAATAGGATGTTGACCATAGCAACCTCTGCTATCTGGGTGTGAATGGGTAAGTGTGAACTGCGGTGTAAGAGCGCTTTGAGTAGTCAGAAGAATAGAAAAGCGTTATATAAGCTCGTGTACAGAACAAAATATGCACACAAACAACAAGGGGGCCCATTTTGTCCACAGGAGACACCAAATCAGCACAAACTAAAAGATCCATAGAGCTTAAGAGAATACATCTATTGAACAAAGAAAGGTCAAATAAAAACTTGTTCTGTTAAAACAGCAAATTGCACGTCAAAGCAGCTTTTTATAGCCTGAGCTGTTCAGGTATATAAGCCCTAAATCGCGAAGCAAACCTGAGACAACTCAGCAGCAAAGATAAACAGAGCCTTCCAGGTCAGAGTGATAAAATATTTGCCACACAGCTGCTGAACAGACTCTCACTCCAACACACTTCTTACTTTCAATATTTATGGGCTTGGAAGACTAGAGGAGTCAGAAGATCCATGGAGTGACATTTTGTTTTAAAATAATAGAGGTTTTTTCAACTGTGTAAATTTAATTAGCTGCAATCGCTATAGCTAATGGTGTCAGTATTCAAATATAAAAATAAGACTAATGACAAACGGACATTTAAGAGATTTTCAACTATCAAAAGAAGGAATAATAGGTTTTCACAGTGGTTTTCTATAGAAGCTTGTTTGTTACTTTGTTGGAGTCTTGCTTTAGACCCGACTCCACTGGGCCAGTATTGAGGAAACCAACATTTTCTCTGACATCATCGATGAAAGATGATTTCAGACAGTGGTGTTACCACTAACACTCTGAGGTCGATGGCTGGTTGAAAGGATGGGAATCTAATTTGGAGGATTCATAAAATGTAATATGTGCTGCATCAGTAACAGGAGAGGAGTGCAGCCCCACTCACAAACCAAACAGGGAAAAGACAAGACCAACAGAACCTGAAGGAAACATGCATTGAGTAGAGAGAAAAAGTAGGGGCAGATTCAAAGATTCAAAGCAGAACACCTTGTGATTTAAATCAGAAAAAAAGTCACTGTATTTACCAACATGTTAATTAGCTGAATCTCGATTTCCTCCCTAACCCCTGAGCCCTTAACTGTAAGCCCTGTGCCCTTAAGGACTTAATTGACGTCACCTGGAAAGTGATTGAGTGCACAAGGCTGCAAGGGCTGGAAATGGTTTAATAGGAATGGGGCGGCACTTTGTGACTACTCTGTAACCCTGACAGCACAGCGTCATGTTTCTCACCTTAGCAGCATGAGGATTTTTTATTTAACATTATTTACTTTCCTCTCAGACAGGGCGCTTAAGTGACTGACCACCTGATTGTCATCTGATCCAGGCTTTTGCCAGAGAGCCAGTGCTCTGTGCTCAATGCTGCTAAAACAGGAGTGATATGCTTTCTCTTTCTTGTTTGTGCTTAAAGACTTTCAGCAAAGTTCTGAATTAGCTGTAGTTTCTCAACATACTTTTTTGGTAGAGCTGTAAAGAGAGCGTTACAAACTGCAGTCTAGAGAACTAAAAGCATGGATGAGCTTCTCAGCATCTTGCTTTCATAAAGACGGGTCTTTAATCAGTCTGGTTCAGAGCACAAAAAACGAATTCAGAGGAGCAGGCAAAGGGTCAAGAAACAGGCAGAGATCATACAGAAGAAGTAATGCACAAGAAAACACTTGGATGAGGTAACACTGAGGAATACAAAAGGAACATGCAACATGTGAAAGGACACACAAGGGCCCTTTCCGAAAAGCCACAGTTCAGTATGGAGTGCAAACTTATCAGTAGGGGGTTTCAGAAGACTGAACCCTCGTTGTCATTCAGAAGGCATTTTTTGGGTCCACCTCACTAGACTGAATATTTCAGGACGGATACTAACTTCCGGATTTTGTGCAGTATGGTTTGGATGAATCCTTTCAGGAAATGAATTGTATTTAAACACCCACAGTGCTTTGCAAAATTAAATGTAAAACGTGACTTCATGTGCGCCTCCAAATCAAATCAAACGAGGATGGAAAAATTGAAAATAAAAAAAGGGGTTAGATGCGGCCGGTTCGGGTAACGTGCCTTTCAAATGTTAAGTTGTTAAATTGTTTACATGCAATGTGAAGTTTTGTATTATTTACTGAGCCATCGTGCGTATCACATCTGAGTTGGAGTGTCAATAACATGAAGCGTGCTAAAGACACTTCCACACTCAATGAATCAGACCAAGTAGGAACAATTATCAACCTGCTGTGCGTGCCTACTGAACAGTAGGTCCTTACGGTATACAGCTCGGATAGAAGGGACTGTCTACTGTTAGATTGTGTAGGCACTATTCAATTCGGAAGCACCCAAAGAATAAATACACAGACAATCAGGGGATAACAAGACACAGGTGAGTGCAATCAGGGCGGGCTGACACAAATACTGGAACTAGAGTAGCAGGATCTAGCAGAGACAAGTGATAAGCATTCAAAATAAAACAAGAAGTGACACTAAATGAAAACATGAACCAACAAAAACAACTCAGAGCATGAACTAATCACTATATGGGATGTTGAATAGGGAATATTTGTATTATTGTTGTAGGTGGTGACCGACAAAAAGAAAGACTTGTGACCAGGTAAAAAAAAAAACTCCATCAAGAGCTGAGAAGATAAATGTGGTCCCATTCACATTGTCTCACATCAGTGGAAATGTTGGATTTCATTAGTAACAACAGCTGGCTATTTTGAGGACGTTAACTGTTACTATGGAGACGGCTTAAACTGTAGATTTCAATGAATTTTATGTTTAGCAGAAAATATAAATCATTTTTAAATCAACACAGTTATATTCAGCTGCTCGTTGTAATGCGATAACGATGAAATGTTTAACTCCTCCTGCCGCGGATAGATTAGTGATGAATGATCAAGTTTTTCCAACATGTGGGTGAAAATATAAACTAGTGTTTTGTTTTTGCCTCAGTAAGAACTTGCCCCTACCATGTATTTTATGTGTCTATAATGAATATAGAGAACAAAAGTGATGACGTATTTTTGTAGGCCAACCCGGAAGTAGCATCGCCATGGGTTCTAACGAGAATTCGCCTATGGGATTTTTGCATTGGATTTTGGATCATTGCAGAAAATAAGCTCTGTGGCTAACACGTTTCTGATGCGTAGGCGTTTTGTTCAGCAGGATAATCTTTACAAATGAACATAATTTTTATGAAGTTTGAAGCATTAATGCAGCCGAGAGAAGTAAAAAGCTAACGTTATGCTACAAGCGAACTACACCACGGTCGGTTGATTTTGACGTCACTACCGTTATGCTTCATCGATCTAATCAGCGGTTTTGACAAGCTAGCGAAACCGTAGCTTAAAAAGTTGTTTATTAATCTAATATTTGCAAGAGCACTGAAAAACAAGCCTAGAGGCTGTAAGGCGGACTAGTGAGAGAGTTCCCGGCGTGATGACGTTAAATGTCCCCGACAACCACTGTAGTCTCGTTAAGCCACTTGTTAGCAACTGCCATTTTTAGTACGCGTAAAAACTTTAAAATTCACAAGTTGGGGTCTTATCTAACGTAGTTTATCTCGTCTAACAAAACGCCAACATCTCTTAAGCTTGTGTTAACCACAGACCTTATTTCAGGCGTCTAACCACAAACCCATTCAAAATCCCCATTGACTTTTAGAGTTAGGAACCCATGGCGCTAAAATGCTAACTCACTTCCGGGTTTTAGGACTCATTCCTGTGGCACTTTATTGGGGGAAGAATAAACCATTTAGAAGTTAATAAAATGTAATAATAATAACCATAGCATAAGATGACTGTTTAATCTGTCTGTAATTTATCCAATTACATTTATGAATCGGATAAATCAAGAAATTTATATTTTGACTTGTTAATACACTAGTATCAACAAATATCGAGTAGCAACAGGGACCACTCAATAAATCTGCAAACACTGTGTTAGGCTTTCATAGTGTTGTCGTCAAGACCACACTAACCGAGACTAAGATATGCCCGAGACCAGAGTACTCCTAGACCAACACAAGACCAAGATATTTAAGGATCGAGACTGATTCAAGACCTAGACCAAGACCAAGGCAAAGAAAAAGACAAGACCAAGACCAAGATCATGAATATCAATAAAACATCATCATCTTGTGTGCAGCAAACACATCACTGAAACACCGGAAGGTTGTGGCCATAGCCAGAGGGAAAAATCAAACAACAAATTAAATGTAGTTTTTTGTTTTACATTATACTAGAAAGCGGCGTTTTTCTTCTAATCACAGTAATGATGTGGAAAAATAGTCTTTCAGTGGTGGTCTTAAACCGGTTTTGATTTAAAATCTGGAGTCCGCTCAGTCTGAGTCCGAGACAAGGCAGAGGAAAAATGCTTTCAATTCCGAGACAAGACCGAGACCTTCAAACAGAGACCAAGACTGATTTCGATTACTACAACACTAGGCTCAACCAGTGACAATAACTCAGAGAATGTAACATCTTTTATAGAGCTTTATTTAACTTTATTTGTTTTTACAACTTAAATATTTCATATACATTTGGAATACATGTTATTCAAGTCTCTGTTACAATACACTTTAGCCTTTGCAAAATGAATTCAAAACAGTTCACATTTTCAGTGGGTTACAGCCCATTTTCAAAAACATCTTAGCACTAAAATATGTCTTGTCATGAAGAGAAAGGGTTTCGCTGTCTCTTTTCTGATGCTAAACACAGCATTTTGTAATGCATTTAAATGTTGATGTAATATAGACTGTTCTCAGTGCAGAAATGCTTTTGGAATTGCCAGGCTTCATTACAGCAGAGATCTGTTCACTCATTTAACAACAATACATCCTTATCCATCTGCAATTCTGACAAGCATAAATGTCATTGAAACACACATTCATTCATTTCCAGTGCAAATGATTAAAAGAATAAGAATAATTTAAGAACACAACAGCAACTGAATGTATATTTTCATCAATCCTTCAATAAAATCATAAACACTCATATTATCATGAGGAACAAGAATAGGAGCAATATCTAAAATACTCTCAAACTCATACAACTGTGATTTTTTAGTGCAATTTCACCACTACCTGCTTCCTCCCTGAAGCATGCACTGAGAAGGTGGCCCTGTCTCGAAAGTGTTTAACCTACAGAGGCAATAATAAGACGTAATGAACATGTTCTTCAGTTCTTTAAAGGTCACATATTATGCAAAATACACTTCACCATGTTTTCGAACGCTAGTATGTGTCCCTAGTCTGTCTACAAACCCCTCTAATTATGAGAAAAGTCCATCCTCTCTGTCTTTTGTCTGCTCCACTTTTCAGAAATTGTGTGTTCAATCAGGCTGTTTGGAGATTTTCCCTTCATGACATCACAAAGGGCAGTAACCCCTCCCCCAGGTGGGTGACACTCCCACAGCTAGGTGTTGGTCCTGCCTTCTCACTGTAAACAATTTCGCATGGTTCAAGAAAGCCCAAGTCACATCCCCTTCCAGAGGGGTGTGGTCAAATCATTTCTCATTTGCATTTAAAGCTACAGACACAGAAACAGCCTGTTGTGAGCAGGGCTGAAATTGATAGGATTTTTGGCAAGAGACTTTACAGACAAGTTTCGGGGAGCTCTGAGACTTATTTAAACTTGTTGAATAGGATTTAATATGTTACCTTTAAGGCACTCTTTCTGAGAATATTTCCTCTCCGAACATGTTCAAACACTTAAATTGTTATCGTCTCCATGTCAACAGAATTTTCTTTTCCAGTTTCGGTGTCAGTGTGAAGAGCTAGCAGAGCTTTTGGTCTCATTGTCCTTCTTCAGTGCATCTTTCTGCAGTTGCTTTCCAAGTCCACCACTCACATTAACTTTTACCTACATTCCTATGGTCATCCATGTATTGCAATTTCGAGATCCTCACAGTTCTGTACAGTATTGCACAATTCAACTCATCTCCAGTAAGTTTCCCATGAATTTGTCTTTTCATTGTTGCAACCAATAACTATAAACCATTATTTTAAATTTAATGTCATTTTCTGTTAAAGCTTGTGATGTTTTTTAAGTCGTCCAGAGAATTTAAATTTTCAAGCAGGTTTTCATTGTTCTATAAGTGATCAAATTCTCAAGTCACCACCTCACCATACGTTTAATGAAACCACTCCACCGTGATAAATTCTCTCTTTTAAAGACTGGCTCCTCGGCAGCTTAGTGTTGTTGTTTGTTTCTGTCCTTTTCTTTCGTATTTTGCATTTGGGGGCCATTACAATCATTCTACGTCAAACAAAAGTGTCATTATAGACTATATTTTTCCTTTGTGAGTTTTGGAAAACCCTGTAATTGAGGCCAGTATCTCTTTAAGACACATGCATGTCTTGAGCAACAAGTGCTGCTTATTTACAAACAGAAATTAACACTATAGCTAATGACACACATTGTGCAAAAATGCAGTGGTGTTCATGGTTTTATCAAATGAGAAGTCTATCTTTTCATATTTTCTCTAAACTTCACATTTAAATGGACAGAAGAGAAGTTACTCTAAGTCTCGGGCTACATGTCAGGCCTGTGCAAAGATACATTAGATGAGTTCTTGAGTGTTGATAGCCTCATATCATGATATGCTTCAAAACGACAGTTTTGAAAGTTTTCTCAACAGATTTCACAAAAAGCTAACTCACCTCTGATCTGTCTGGACACATTTATCGTCATTTAAAATGCATTAATAAGCCCTTAAAATTTCTACAATCTTACACTGACCAAATAAAAATCATATAAATTGTAATGTACAGTATGCTACATTGGCCCTTAACTTCATGCCAGTCTCTCTCTGATACAAACACAGTATTTTTGTAATAAGGATAAGATAGCAAAAGTATGAATTGGTACATCGGTTATAAATTCTTTATACAGTAGGAAGAAAAAGTCACTTCCAGAAGCAGGAACTCCCTCTCACACAAAGACTAAAGTGCTGGAGCCAAGAATGCACTGTCTGCATCCAGCTGGCTTATTATTGGAGTCGATATATGATTATGTCAGAACGCACTTCATTTGTTATATGAAAAACTTGAGAAAAGACCAGTGTCGGTTTTTACGGCCAAAGAACCATTAGATAATGGATCCACTGGAAGTCTCCAAGCAGAAAATATAAGAATACAGGCTTGTTTTCAATGCTGCATGATGTAGCTACATGACTGTGAAGAAAAGAAATAAAGCCACATGTGGGAAACAGCCTGGCAGGGCCGGGGGATCCAGCTCATGCCGAGAGAGTAATAATGAGGGGAAACCGCAGCTTCTGTGGCCTGAGGAGAGAGACATGAAGGCACAGATACAGGTAAGAACAATTAGATTTTATGTGTAAGTTCATAGTTTCATTAACCTTTAACGCTATACTGTTAATGTAATCATCCATCTCTCCATACTAATAGTATGATCTCTTCTTAGCATGACAACACAGTAACAAGAATGGACAGAAACTACAAAAATTATTCCACACAAAAACAGATTAAGAGCGCGATCACACTGGCAATCCATACCGTACCGTGCTCAAGCATGATTGGCCCCCCCTTCCCCCGCAGGCCGGCACGGCCTGCGCTCACACTGCTCCAGGACAAACCCGGCCTAAGCACGGTTACCTCTTTTACATAACGTCATAATACAGCACATGCATAGCTTTATGTTATTATGAAGCGTGCTCAGTTTACAAACAGATGGACTCGAGAATTTTTTTTTTTAAAAGGGACGCGCAGTCGAGTCCGCGTCCACACATCGGAGAACAACACGGACAGCATGACAGCTACTTTACTGACTTTGAGGCTTATTTTGAGTCATTTTAATCAGATACAGCCAGAAATAAATGTTAAAAATAAAAGTGACGCGCGCTTGAGTCCGCGTCCGCACATCGGAGAACAACACGCAGAACATGAAAGCTACTTTGTGGCTTATTTTGAGTATTGTTATTCAGATACAGCCAGAACACTCTGGATTTCTCCATAATGAAGGCTGTCAACGTTGTGTACTCGTGCTTGTGCATGTACTGTACCGTGCCGAAGCACACCTTATCCAACCGTGCCAGGGCCAAGGAAGTCAAGCACGGTACTGAGTGATCACACTGGTCAAACGAACTGGACTTTAGGGGTGAAGCGTGCTTAGGCATGGTACGGATTACCAGTGTGATCGCGCCCTTCAGGTGTACATAACCCACAAAAAATAAAGCATTATTATAATTATTATTTGAGATAAATTTCGAGGGTTCTAGCCTTGGGTGTAGGAAAAACTGGGAGATAGTTTGGGGAACAACATGCCAAAGCCCTAACCCTAACCCTGACCCTATCCCGCTTACGATCCAATCAATTTCATCCCAACTTTAGGTCCCGCCTTCAATCTTGTGATTGGTTCTATCTGTATTCCATGGAAATACCTTTCTTCAAAACAGTTGGAAACTCTCGTAGCTCTGTTTCATGGGAACTTGAACGCTAATCAAATGGGAATTGTACACCTGTCTAAATGCATCTGTGTAATGTTTGTTACCACGGCAATGACATTATGGTATTACCAAGCAGTACTGTATGTGCCTTTCCAGAGAAAACAGATGTGTTGATCTCTAATAAATAAGCTGTATGTTTCTTAAATGGATGATATTTGAAACATCTCTTTCACATGTTCCTGTTTTTAAGGATATCTTATTTGGCGTTGGATATTTTTCTTTTACCCAACATATCCCATGCTGCTTTGCGGTCCCAAACGCTTCACAAACACTAAGTGAAATTTGACTTGACTCCTGCATACACTATCCTGCTGCTGCAGGAAATATTCATTATTACACCATATGAGGATAAATCAGCAGGACAGAGTCACACTTTTTTTTTTATCAAGTTTTGGTAAGAAACATGACTAGAACCCTTAGTCCCGTCCCTCCCTTATTGTATTAAAATAAATATTTATGACCAGCTCTTTTGTCGTTTTGGGAATGATCTAAGGCTGACTTCCAATGTGGTTTGTTGACACATTGTCATCAGTCTTATCCTTTACTGACCTAACTCTGTATGACTAGCATGTCCTTCAACTGTTAAAATAATGATCAATTCACACTACAATCCAGTGAGAATATGTTTACCTTCAGAAAAGATGGTCAAAGATTGATCACTGTTCCTCACAGCCAGTCGGTGGAAAGGCCTCGCTTTCCTGGTTCTGGAACATGTACTGTGGATGGAGAATACACACATTCAGTACTTTAACCTCTAAGCCTTGATTTGATGACAAACAATAGAGCCTTTGTGCTCATTCAATCATTTTGTTAGGCTTTTTTCAAAGAACATCTTTCATTGCCGAGGCTTAAAAGGATTTCATTCATAGAAGAAGCCCTACTTTAAGATTGACACGAAAAAAGCAAAAATAAATTTTTGCTGCTGATCACCAGCACAAAGACCTTTTGAGGGAGATTCTCTTGGCTGGATAAGACAACATAGAACTATTAGGCCACAGTGGTCAGTGCTATGCGTAGATGGAAAAAGGGTGAGGCTTTCCATCCAAATTACACCATCTCAACTGTAAAGGTCTCTGGAGGGCATGATTATGTGATGGACTTGTTTTGTTACAGATTTTTTTTAATGGACTGATTTAACCTGGAGAAAAAGATGGCATCCCGACAAAAACTCAGTCACGGTTTGGGCATTCCCTTTTTTGCTGCATAAATTCAGATTTTATTAATTAATTTTAGTGTTTTAGCAGCTCAATCTGTTTTTAGATTATTTTACACTTGAACTGACAACAAACTGCACACCAGTGACTGACTTATTGTCATTAAGAAGTGCAACTATGGCTGTATCGTCCGAGTATTTGAAGTATATGGTAACTGTTGAGGGGCTGGTGCAGTCGTTGGTATAAAGTTTGTACAGGGGACTGAGCACACAGCCCTGGGGGGCTCCAGTGTTGGCGGTGGGAGATGTAAAATATTCTTACTCATTTATAGATATTATTGACCAGAGCAGTGGTATGCATTTGGTTAAAACGGCTCCAACAAGCAGATGTGCAGACATCGATGCCTGCGTAGGAGCTGTTTAAATAAGACACACACTCGTTAACAGACACTGCAGTCTGCTGTGTTGCTTTAAGTCTTCACTGGTGAACTGAGTTACATTTAGACAGATGATGAAATTACGTTTTGGTTGCGTAATGGTATGTTCCCTCACCCTCTCTCCCTCTCAGAGGTTTTTTTAAAAGTTATTTAAAGAAATTATGAACTCATACTTCAAGTTCTAGAGAATCATCCAGCTATGCGGTGCTGTCTGACAGGATAATCAGACATCTTCAAGTTTGTTGTCCTTTGATTATGTTGAAAACTTCAGACATAGCTCAAGGTGTTCACAACCACAGAAAAGCTCTGACCTGCTACAAATCGTATGACTCTGCAGGATTATTATTAGAATTAGAAGGGCTTTATTGTCTTTGCACCTTGGCTACAGGGAGGGGTTAAGGCCAAAAAGACATGTATGACACATGTTTGAGCTTCTGAGCGAATCAAAAATCAAGCTGAAGGAATCATGAACGCAGAGCTGAAAACAACAAATCCAGAGGGGAGTTTGACTTCACTCTTTTTAAAAAAATAAAGTCATTACATAACAATATATTTAGGTAGGATGTATTTCATATCAGCTATATTAATCATTAACATGTTGCATATTAAACCTTTAAGCAATTCAAATATATCTAAGCTCTGTCTTTGTATAAACACTTGACAGTGCACAGTCTCTCTGATAGAAGTGTAGTCCAGCTACAACAGAGAGGATGGCGAGGTGAAAGGGTAACAGCAGCAGTAATGAAGAGGCCGAAGATGAAGAGAGAGAGCTAAAGAGGGGGGCACAGGCAGGGAACACAAGGAAGACCTGCAGGACTGTGATTGGAGAGGCATTAATACAAGAGGGGATGGAATTGCCTTTAAATGAACCACTTTAAAGACTGACCAAGACATCAATGTCTGAGCATTGGGGGGGGGGGGGGGGGGGGGTTCTTTAGTATCTCAAGTGAGCCAGAGAAAGAAGATGAGTTAAGATTGGAGTATATACAGGGAGAGCAGAGGGTACAACATACTGTAATAATATAATACTTTCTGATAGCTCCGATATTAGAGTGGAAAAATAAGATCCCAAAAGCTCCTAAAGATGGGTTCAGACTATTTTTGTGTTAATGGAACAGATGATAGATGACCAGAGCATTCGGAGTAAACAAGGCACCACACAGACTCACAGACTGTAACGGGAAATAAAACAGCAGCACACTCTAAATAGTGACTATCAGATCTGACAGTCAGCTGTACAAACAGAACCAAACAGAAAAAAGGGAATAATTAGCTCTCTATAGGATTAGTTCTTTGGATCACGCAAAAAGAAATCAGCCTTTTTTTAAAGAGGTAACTACAGCTCTGGATGATGCATGGTAATGCCTTTTAGGTGTTTAGGAGTGGTTGATAAGTAATGATCCACTTTTGAAGAAGCACAAGAAATTAGGTATAAAAAGATAGATAGCCTCGCGGTTATGTTGGGCTGCCCATGTACAGAGGCTTTAGTCCTCAAAGCAGGTTGTCAGAGTCAAACAACCAGAGTCAAACAACTCTTTAAAAAGAGTTTAAACTAACAATAAATACAAAAATAAACTATTGATAACCAATTTCAAACATGATAAAAACCTGTCTTGTTTTTCCACATTTCCACAGTTTTCATTTTGCTAAACAGGCACAATTTCCTACGTAACCTCTCTTAGCTCTTAAATGAAATCTTTAAAATGCAGACACCATGTTTTTTTGTTGCTGGACATCTTTTGTTCTCTTCCTGCGACAGTTGCTGGTGGTGCAAGAGTTTTCACAAGGTGAGCCATGTTAAAGACTTTTTAATCCCCACAATATGTCAGATAGATTGATCAGCATTACCCTAACCCTGACACAAATTGAGCTCAACGTAAGTCCAAGCAGGAAGACTGTGATTATTCTCTCACACATTCATTCATTTCTTCATTCAACTTCGCCACTCCCTCTACCACTTCCTGCTCTGGTGATCAGCTGATTATGGGCGTTTATTCTTTTAGTAATTAACCAACCAGATTCTGCCACAACCTCTCTCAACCAATCATCCTGCCAGGGTCAAAGTTTAAAACCTGTTCTCTCTCTTCCACAGTCAGTTTGTCATTTCAGTGCGATCACTGCGACCCTCCTTCGCCCCAGTCACCTCCAATCCAGCTCAGCAGAGTTCAGATTCAGACTCAGAAACCCACTCTTCATCACATCCTGCATTCTGCTATCACCACCACCACCAGTGTCTAGACTCCAACAGGGGGGGATTCCTATTCTGCTTTCGGCCTCATAACCCCTCCGAGTGCAAGAAGTCATCATGATGGAGTCTAATCCCCAATGACTTTGCACATTTCTTTTCTAAATTGTTTAATAAACAATTGGTTATTCTTAATTAAGTCTCTCCTGATTGAAATGAAACCTAATGTTGCTCTTTGTGTTTAGATGAAAACGGTTTGCAACATGTTCCCCATATCAACTTTATGCAGCATTTAGTCCAAGTTGTCCTGCCATGACACTGTTTTCTGCTGTATAACATACTATCACAGGTAGTTAATCACATGTATACAGTTTCAACACTTTGACTTACTGATTTGAGGTTGGACTCCATCTCTGTGAAGTTCCACTCTGTTAGAGGCAGGCTTAAACTGAAGGGCTACAGGAAGAGAAGGAGAGAGGAACAAAGAATGAATTCATGCAGTAAATATTTGAAGCCATTGGCTGCCGTGTTCTGTATAAGATGTTACATTGATACATCTACTGGTTTAAGAAATTGAAATATAAGCTGTATTTAAGCTTGAATGCATGTAAACTGGTGTGTAAACTGCAAATCTACTTACATCCATAACAGCACTGGACCCAGCTTCCACAGCATTCTGCTGATGGCTCCTGAGCAGCAGCTGCTGGAGCTCCTCCAGGCTCATATCCACATTCTCCACTGTATCTGAAACCTCCACTCTTCACACACAAACATATAAAATGAGAACAGTATATAAACACAGGGTCACTTTAATCACGGTGCAGTTTTGTGTCTTTGCAAAAATCTGTGTGTCCACCTGTGGTTTGATGTCGGCACATACCTTTCCAGAGCAGGTCTCTTACTCCTCCTCTCCACCACAGAGCCCCTCCCCTCCAGAACTGACTGGACCATTGCGACAGGTAGGACTGGAGGTTCAGAGGAGCACACCTCACAGGAGGAGGTCAGTGCTACAGCCTCTCCTCCCCCAACCGCGCCTCCTTTCCCTGCTCCTCTCACTCCTGGACTCACAGGCTCCTCTTTGATAAGCATCATGCACTTCTCCCTATAGTGTCACATAATGAGGATGAGAAGAAGTTTAGCCGACATTCAGGCATAGAGTACTACCAGTAAGGCATACATGATCAGTTTTGTGCACTCACTCTCATCTCTAATGAGCCCAAAATTAGTTTGACCATACTCACTATACCAATGTGTATGACATATTTGAGACTGTTGTTTAATACAAGAGTCATCATGATACTTGTATGGTTGTCAGATGCTGCAGATGGATGTTGTTTTGATGATAAATGACTTGTTAATAATAGGAGCCTAAATTGTATTCCCTCACCTGGTCTCATCAGGTTGCATTTGGAGGGCCATGCTGGCCTGAGACATGTCAGTAACATCTGATATGATTGGTCCTCCTGTCAGCCCGCTGGTAGAGCAGGAAGCAGTGTCACTGGATGGCTATTGAAGAAGAAGAGAAGACTGTAGTGTGAGTTTTATCTTCTTTTGTTGTAAAAATGCTCTCTTTTCTTAACAACTCCCTCAATTATCTGCCAGAGTCTCTCATTTTAAAGATACTGGTCAAAAATTAAACCAAAAATGTGACTTTTGGGGGGGGATATCCCATATGAAAATGTTGTCCAGAAATTATAGTTTCATTAAGACTTAATATGTAAGTTGCACTAACTTCAACACGGAGCCAAAGTCAAAGTAATGTTATATAAAACACAATCCAGAGTGCAGGAATAACTGCACCTTAGCTTGGTCTTATCTGGGCTGTAAAACCCATCGTTGCAAATAGAGCACTCTCTCACACAGAAACAGACAAGTACACAGACAAAGGAATGTGACAATTGTAAACAAGCTGGAGAGAAAGCAAAAGCTAAATGTTTTTTTGCTCACAAGCTCCCCCTATTGAAGAAAAATGTGTATGAGATTAAACCATGTCTTGTTGTTCAAGACATTACCCACATAACTAAATGATGAAGTGGATAATGGGGATTTCAATAAAGAATTGAACTGAAATTAAACCAATAAAAAAAAATGCATAAAAAGAGAATGTTTTTTGGGGGGGGTCAAATAGCCTCGTTCAGCTCATTACAGTTGTAATTTCTGTCTCAGCATATGAGTACAGTTGAACGTAAATATTTGGTTTAGTCGAGCATTTTTTCAAATGTAAACAGTTGACAGAGAAATCATAATGACTATAAAACCATAAAGAACCAAAATATTGATTGATTCCTAAACAAACTACTTTTTTAATAGTATAGGGACTTAGGTTGGGCTGCGGACAAAGTCTGAAAATTGCTCTGGTAGCTGAGCACTGCCCAGGTGCCCTTAGCAAGGCACTGAACCCCTCACACCAGCTCAGGAGCGCTCGCTGTGGGCAGCCCCCTCAATCTGATATCTTCTCATTAGTGCATAGGATCTTGTTTGTGCATGGGTGTGGGATTCAGCCTATGTGTGTGTAGCATGTTCAACAACAGAGTGTAAAATGTAAATTCTTCTCTGGGGATTAATGAAGTATATCTTCTTCTAACAGTACTTGACTTAAAGATAGGCTACTACAGCCTTGGCTTCTTTGTAGCTGAAATAGAGGGTCTTTATCCACATTTCTATCATGTATGTATGTTCATATTTTAAATTAAATTATAACATCAAATCTATACAATGAAATCAGCTCAGCAGATGTGTTTAGCTCTTTGCCCACCAGCCTCTCTCATCTATATTGCTCCTGAAGTGCCCTTTCACTTTAATGGGATGCTTTCCTCATGGTTATCCCTTACAAACAATGATACAATAAAGTAATTTCAACCCAATCCAGTGCTTTAGGTACAGCCTGTAATAATGTACTCTCTTGGGCAGCAAATCATCCTTCAAATCATTGCAAGCTGCCGCCCTCTAGTGGTGGTAAAACATAATAGCAGGACTGGTGGCAGCAGGTTAAAGTGACTTATGCCCAGATAATATATTAACTTTGACATACTGGACAAGCAACATTTAAATTACACTAGAAATTTAGATTTAATGTGACATAAATGTCTTGATTTGCAGTAGAAAGTGCTGACTTGTAAGAAATGATTGTGTATTAAATCAACTGGTTAAAAGATTCATTGTAAATCCCAACATGGCCAAGAACTCAGGAAGGCCAGGCAGTAACTTTAAAGTTAATGTATTATGGCTTGGAGCTGCCAGCACTGTCTGTGCTGAGTGTGAGGTCAGCAACTCAGTAGTTTACTTAGTACAGCTCCAACCACGATGCATCACTGAGAGAGGCTGCAGAAGAATAACAATAAGCCCTAATACTTCTGCAGGAGAATCATTTGTGGAATTACTGTTCATACATGCATACTGAACTTAAAGTCACAGGAAACCCAAACCCACAAAACACTTGTAAGTTCTAACTTTGTTATTTATAATCTTGTCTACATAATATAAACTCTCTTAAAGTATTAGAGGTGACCTTCCAACAGTTTTTAAGATTTTCTCATTTAAGTTTTTGAACACGTTCAGATGTTGGGTGTTATGTGGGCGGTGGTAGCTCTGAGATTTATTACGCAATAAATTTCAAACCAATAATAAAAACATACATGCATGTCCTGCCCAATAAGTGCAACAAAACTTGCTCCTACTGCGTGTGTGTGCCCTTCTTGGCTGCACATCTACCGGTGAAGAAGACAGCTTGTCTTGCGGTGGATTTGGAGCAACAGTTGGCTGTGTTTTAGTGACTCATATTTCATGCAAAATCATTCCTGCATATGCTGCGCTCTTTAACCCCAATAACAGTTAACCAGTTTTGTCTGGAAAGCCCTGGGCTTTGCCAAACAGCTTCGTCTAACACCCGGAGCGGTGTCCTGCCTCCCCGGACGTCAGCCTCTCTGTGCCTGCCCACTAAAAAGCCAACAGCTCTGCTACGCTGCCCACCACCGCTGATCACTCGTCTTGAATTTAAGTTTCTATTCAAACAAACCCACACTCCACATAACTGTAAAATCAAATACTCATCGAAATCTTTGTTGTGTAAAATTTAAAACAAATGGTGCTGATTTAGGCATTCAAATATAGAAATAATCTTTCTTCTCTCTGATGGTCTTGTTTGCTTTGATAGGTCACATAATATCAGTCTGTTTCATTACCAGCTAAAAACCATTCACAGGAGCTTTAAAGTTGTTTGAACAACAATGTAAAACACATTGTGTTTGTAATTTAATATTTTCTCACCGACTGGATGTAGAAGGTCTCGTGCATGGTTTCCATTGGGTGACTATGGCTGAATTTAGAGGCAGGGGGACTGGGAGAGCCATCGTCCAACATCAAGGGTCTGGAGGGAACATTTGTATCACTTGTTACACTTCTAGCATCATGTCAGCTACAAAGTCAAGGACAGCAAAGCATCAGGTACTAGCATTTGTGGGGGAAAAAACTATTACAGATGGAATAATTATATTAATTTTGTTTTTGTTGAATTAAATAAAAAAGGTCTCTATGAACTTGTTTACTACATTTATCTGACAGTATCTACCTCATTCTTATTAAATAATGCTGTCAATCTTTGCTGCACGTGAATGACTCTGACTGTCAATATCACATTCAGATTAAATGCATTACAGCATTTGTAAAAGGTTATCAATGCCTACATTGTTATTCTTTCTAATATTTTGGGCGATTGAGCACTAAAAAATGATAGTGAAGTCTTAAAATATTAAAATCTAAGAATGTTGTTACACATCACTACCTTGTAGCTCGATCAGGCCCGCCTGCAGAAATGTCTGGGCCCCTGAAAGGCCCAGTGACTGTGCCCTCCCAGGATATGATTTAAATAAGTGTTTGCACATTTGATCAGTATGGTTAGCGCTAGCCTCCAGGCTAACATTAGCTCCCTTTGCCTGGTTTCCATCAGCCTTTGGAGCTGACTGAAATAAGTTAACAAGCTCTTTAATGGGTCAAATCCCTGAGCGATCAGAGTGTCATCGTAACTCTGTGCAAGTCCTCGAATGGCTACACTGATTGCAGCAGTTTACATTTAGAAACATGATACATTTTACTGAAGCAACATAATGTGTGTTGTGTTGCTTTATGAGGTAATGGTGAGTATTTAGGTGTAAAATAAAATGTGGTCATTGTCGGTTATAATTAGGATGGACCATATGTTTTTGGTGCTAACCCCCATCAGCCCTCCCCATGTGACTGGGCCCCAGCAAGCTTTTCCCTTTAACCCCCCTTACAGACGGCCTCGATAGATAAATACATGTCATAGCCATAGCCACCAGCATCTCTCTTTTCTGTTATTTACTGCTTATAAGCATATATTAGCGTGCTAAAAACACGCTTTTGAAATGACAAATTGCTAACACTGAAATTGTCACTGTTATTTGCTGCTGATGTTAGTATCTATATAACTTTAAAATTACAAAGTATTCCTTCTATTTGTAAGGATTTTTTCTTTTTCAAGGATATTTTTGTAGTATAATTGTCAGAGTATTGAATGGAAAGAATCGTACTTCAATCTCACTTCTCTATACCAATCTTGGAGTATTCAGGTAAAATCATATCATGATATGATCACATCGTGAGTTGGACGTATCCTTATAAACAAAGATGGGGGACATTCACTTTTAAAGCCTGAAGGTAATACATGATCATCATTAAAACATGGGGCAAAATTGCAACTTTTCCAGGAAGCACACTGACCCTGAAATACACTTTCTACAGCACTTTTTGTGTTCCAGCATGCCTTTCCTTTCTCATGTCGGCCTTGTTCACACTCAGCAGCAAAGCTGAACCAGCATTTTACACACACAGGCTGTAGCAGGGTCATGCACTCCGCTCTGCCTTCACTGGGCGTGAATGTGTATGTGTGTGTTTGTGTCTGAGTGACTGATTCAGCACTTGTCTCCATTCACAGCGCGTGTTGAGTTAGATTGTTCAGTTTGTCAGCTGAGCCAGCCCTTCCCTCTGCCCCACTGCGGCCCTGTTTGTGTCACTTTTGTTGATTCCTCTGCTGTGTGTGTGTACGTGTATGTGCATTTTTGTTTGTGTGTGTGTGTGTGTGTGTGTGTGTGTGTGTGTGTGTGTGTGTGTGTGTGTGTGTGTACTCACAGCTTTCTCTTTAGGCCAACAGTGCTGGGTGTGTTGGACTGCATCTGGCTGAACAGAAATTGGATCAGCTGGCAAAGAGAGAATAAGCACAGCATGAATCAGCATCCTCCCCGCACGCACACACACACACACACACACAAACATCCACATGCACAAAAGAATGGAAAAAAACATGGAAGCCCCATAATTTAGGATAACAGTTTATAAAAACAATTTAAAGAGTTTAGGGTTTCTGTATATTTGTTCATTCCTTTGTTCAAATATGCCGTCAAAGTTTCCAGACTACAAACACTCTGAGATGTGATTGTTGGTTGATGCCTTAAGGGCCGATCCAGTATGATCTCCTGCAGTGGCAACGGACTGAGCTGCATTCAAAGTAATGAAAGAAGGTATTCTAGGTCTGCAGGATTATTAGTCGTACTTTGTGTGACCAGCTGAGGCTGGTTTTGTTGCAGGACAAGTTCCAACACCGGCATGAACTGTATTCTTGTTACCATGGTTACTATTGTTCATGAATGAATTAAATAATCAGAACTAGATCAACAAAAACATTGTCATCAACTGAAATAAAAACAACATTAAAATTTACAAGAAAACGATTAACTAAAGCCTCAGTGTGTGTTTGAAAAACTTAAAATCAGTTCAGTTGTTGCAATTGTGCGTTTCTGTATCTCAACATCTTTGAAAAAGAGGGAAACCTCAACGATTTTCAAGGCTTAAAGAAAGGTTTATGATGACGATGATGATGATGATGAGTTGTCTGTTTGTTTTATATTTCAATTTAAACTTGTGACTTTAGATTATAATTGTAGGAGGGTGCTTAAGAAGACATTTTTTTGCTGAAATGTGAATTATTATGGCACTGAATCAAAAACGAAGAACTGCACTATAGTACAGATAAAGTGCCTTTTTATTTTCTAACACTGCATATGATGGAATGACATAAAAATAACTGAAAACGTTTTATTAATTCATTGGTTCCTTTGAATTAAATCACCACTAAATAAAGGTTAGATTATTAGAGCATAGTCGTTTTCACCCATGCACTCCTGAAAATGTACAGAACATTTCAGCCAACCCTCCCCTGAAATCTTCCTGACTATGCCTATTAAAGGAGGAGGGGGGCGGGTCTCAGAGGCAGGATTCGAACTAGAAAGAATGACGCATTAATGGCATAGGCAACAGCGTGCGATGCTATGATGACAATTCTGGCCTTTATATCAAATTATGACAAAATCCTGGATTAACAAGAGAGTGAAGAAGACCACACTGGAAAACAGAAAACATAATGAAGCAGTGACATTACGTGCGCGGAGATCGAACAGGTTGCATGCTGGTTGTATAATATAAACGTCATTAGCCACACCTGCTTTTTAGCGTTGTATTTTCCTGAATATTAACTGCTACATTGGCTCAACCTACCTCATGGGTAAAATGTACCAGGGGGTGGAAGTAAACAATCCAGGTAAAGCCTGGGTAAAGAGTTTAGCTGTTTGCATTCACACATGTAGCTCATCCTGAACATTTCAGGAAGTTTTCTGGAGTTTTGTGTATGCTTCAAAGGAGCACATGAGAATAATATGGATCCTATTTGTGTGGGGAAAAAAGTAACTTAATTAGAAACAGGGTCTCAGGATGCAACAGAAGATTTTGGGTTAACCGTGTGTATTATGTGTGAAAGAATTTGTACACATCTGATCTCTGGCTGGTTGTTTTAGCTACAGAAGCAGTAGTTCAGATTTACGGAAAAATGTTTATGTAATATTACTCCCCTTTTAATAGGGAGTAGAAGCAGTCTGTGCAATATTGAAGGAAACATGCTGAGACACACACACATACTTACACACACAAACACACACGCTCTTACACACACAACACACATACACACATATGAAGACTGACCTTGTTCATGACTTTCTGCTGCTGTGTGTGGTTCTGTCTCAGTGAGACCACCTCTCTCCACAGCACTTCATTCTGCCTGCAAAGAGGAGGAGAGTAAAAAAGAGGAGGTGTTAAATTAAAGCTCGTTGATCAGAATCTTACAGGTCCAACTTAACTTAAGTTTTTCTTGTGATTAAATTTACAAAGCTCAACGTTTGTGTTTCAATCCTGGTTGACATTCTGCTTTGGTTGGTTGTTGTGTCCTAAAGCAGTGTGTCTCAACTGGTGGGTCGAGACCCCAAAGTGAGTCCTGAAGCGATTTTCAGTGGGTTGCAAATGTGTGTCTAAAAGTCTTTAAAGTGCTTTATAATCATGGTTGTTTTGTAACATCTGAGGTTCAAATTGCAAAATGTTTCAATGAATAAATCTGATTGGTTGAACAATATCAGAAATTTGGGTTACGGTTTGTCATTAAGGAGTTGGTGGTGGATCCACGGTGCTAGACCAGTTTAGAACCACAGATTTTTGATCATTTCACTCTAAATGATTCCCTGAAGCTCCTGTGAGGAGTTGGAAAGGTTGAAATGAATACTGATGCCTCTTTACAAGCTACAGACGCATAAAAAGACAATCAGAGACAAGATTTAGTAGTATTAGTAAAAGTTATTCCCCCAGGGGTAGGTTTTAGATGTGCACACTGAAGAAACAGGCTTTGGTTATATTTTCATCAGAAAGTATTAACAATGAGGGGCACCTCATTACCGAGGCTAGCTCTCCGAGCGGGGGGGGGCCCCAGTTTCAAATCTGACGTGTGACTCTGATTTCTGACTCTATCTGTCCTATCTCTAAATAAAGGCATAAAGAGTCTGAAAATAAACAAAAAAAAGAAAATTCAAATCATAAGTGATCAATTCAACAGTTAAAGCATTGATATGTAGGAATTCAATTTGGTACGCTTTGGCGCCCACTGAGGTCTCTGAGTGTAACTGCACTGTCGGAAAAAAAAACACACAGTGCTGTTAAGCCTCTCTCACTACTCCCCCTCAAACTACGTGCACTTTTCGTGAAAGAACCGCGGCCCGCTGCCAAACATACACACAGAGACACTATTCTGTTGAAATCTGTTGTACTATTAGATCGACTTGAAACTCCTATTGGTGGAAAAGGTACATATGTTTTGCTTTTTAAGAAAGCAGGATTTGTTAAAACACTACTGAAACATGTACAACACGGCACGATCAGCAAAGAGATGAACTGCTTTGTCCACAGATGGGAACCAAAATGGACACAAACTGAAAGTTACCCAAAGGAGGTTTAATTTACCTTTCCAATTCACCAGAGGACTTCTAAAGAGTTTTTATCTTTACAGCTATATAGTCCAAGGTGGGAATATAGAGAGGGACAGGTTTATGTTTGACAACTTCTATTATTCTAATTATGTTTACAACATATAAAAAAAGTATCTTGTAACAATTTTTTCTTGCCCCTCACATGTGGTCATCCTGTCCAAGAACGGCCTTATTGATGTGTGTCTGTGTGTGTGTGTGTGTGTGTGTGTGTGTGTGTGTGTGTGTGTGTGTGTGTGTGTGTGTGTGTGTCAGTCAGGTGAGCAGGTGAACATTCTCTCCTCTCATTAGGCAACAATACTGAGCACAAAGCAACTCCAGCACACAATGACACTCAGCAGCTATTTTCAGCAACAATGGCCTCCAGAGAAAAAAGTCAGTTCAAAAGCTAGGCCAGGGGATTTGTTCCAATTTAGCAAGAGGAATAACATTCTCACATTTTGCCTTTAGATTATGCATAAGAGTGGACAAATTCACATCTTAGTTTCTGAGTTTTTGAGGTTAGTTTCCTAAATATACGTATACGTTCTATGTAATATTTTTCAGTCTGTTCCCCTCATGTTCCCATAAAGCAAACATTCAGACAGGGGCTGTGTTGGTAAGGGCATGTTTTTGCAGGTGCTGCTGAGATAATGAAATCAGATCCAAGAAGCCCGGTGTGACTAATGAATGTTTGAATTGTTGAATGAATTGTTTCAAACGCCAAACATTTCACAGAGGTTTATAGTACTATTATACAGCAGAAACAACTGCTGACAGTTATCAAGGCAGCAACTGTTTAATCTTTTGTCAAAACGATCCTTTAGTAACAATAGTGTTGTAGTCAAGACTAAAGTAACCGAGACAAAGACATACCTGAGACCAGAGTGCTCAGAGACCAAGACAAGACCAAGACATTTAGGGGTCGAGTCTGAGTCAAGACCAAGACCAAGGCAGGGCGAGACCGAGACAAGACCAAGACCATAATATCAATGAAAAATCATCTTGTGTGCAGGGGGGGCTACTACAAATAAATTGAAGTTAAAGCTTGTCTTAGAAAGGGCTGTTGTCCTTCTAATCACAGTAATGACATGGAAAAATAGCCAATCAGTGCTGGTCTTGACCCGTCCTGATTTAAAATCCGGAGTCAGCCCAGTCTGAGACCGACACAGGACAGAGACCTTCAAAAAGTGGTCTTGAGACCAAGACCGATCTCGAGTACTACAACACTAAGTAATAAGTACATTTAGTTTTTTTTCTACAAGACTAGGCCTTAGTGATTCTTTTTTTATAGCATTGCAAATATTTTCACAAATTTGAAACTGATCAATAGACACAAACTGAATGTTATATTTTTGCTTTGGCTGCTTGATGATTTATTCTTTTTTCACTCCTGGGACTTATAATAACTTTAGCAGTTTGTTTCAGTTAGCAGCTTAAATCGCTTGTTTTATAAACTATTAATCTCCGAGGGGAAATCTGGGTTAAATTTTGTTATTACGAGGCCCGAAGTACAAACATGGACTCATAGGATCCTGTGGACATGCAATATAGCAGGGATGTCTGAGTAAGGGCGCTGCACACAGGGAGTGCTCAGAGCAGTTGGGGGTTCAGTGCCTTGCTCAAGGGCACCTTAGGAAGTGAACTGGCACCTCTCCACTAACCAGTCCAAATTCCATACTTTGGTCTGTACCTGGACTGGAGCCTACCAGTTCCAAATCCAAGTCCCTACAGACTGAGCTACTGCCTCTCTAGCAAGGGGTTTTTAACTGGTTACAAATGGACTAAAATGAATTGTGATGGCTCATCAGTGACAAGATCGTCCTTTTTTATATTGTAATTTTTCAAGAATGAAACAGGCAAATATTCATAAACATCTACACTAACCTTGTTTCTCACAGGAGCTGTATTTCTTTTTTTGTGCTTAAACAAAGGGGCTTGCTAGTGGAAAAGTAAAGCGCTGTGAGCTTTTTTCAGTATAGCGTACATTTACCACAACGTTGTTATTCAGCTCAGTTATTCTTCAAACTAGCGAAGTAACATGGAGCAAACATACTCGTCTATCATCATGTATAGCCTAGCTTCTGTGCTATTTCTCACTACAGGGGCTGCACTGACCAACATCTCTAGTGGCTAATAGACTTACTATTGACAAGTAACCTCATACAACCCCACTTCAAAAATACTGAACTATCCCTTTAAAATGTAAGCATTTAAAGCTCCTGTGAGGAATTCAGTTTGTTTCGATTTTGGCGACCGCTTTGTACAAAGCAGAAGGATTTATCTGTCCTGTATATGTGTAAGTAGTGTTTCCGGTAAAAAAAGAAACAAGAACATCCTTCTTTCTTTTAAACGTCTACTGTGCCCCTCACAATCAATCCGTGGCATGGAAAAGTATTTTAAAAAGCTGTATCGGCTGCATGCTGTTAATCGCCTCGTCTGACACCTTCCATGCGACAGGCATTTAAAAATATTTACATAGGAATAATCAGTCTTGCCTCTGATGGTCTTGTTTGCTTTTATAGGTCATATTAAGGCATCAGTGTTAATCACACTCTGTTTTATTACCAGCTAAAAACTCCTCAAAGGCTCCTTTGGAAAGCAAAGACTTTTCCTCTGACTTACTTGGTATACAGTGGATGTTGGCTAGATTACATATTGTGGAAATGTGGTGAACTTTAAACTCTTACACTGCGTGTGTACGTCATGTATCAACAGCAGCAGAAAGATGAGGACTTTGTCAGAGGTCTTGTTAGTCCATGACACACACACACAAAACTTTCTACTCACTGTTTCATGTCCTGCATCTGACACTCCATGTTGTCCTGTTGTGTTCGGAGTAGCTGAACTTCATACAGCAGTTTACTGAGGTCCTCCTGACGGACTTTGGTCTCTTCACTCTTCACGATGGATACCTGAACAAGTAGAGCAAAGCCTGGTTCAGTTAAGTACATGCAAACAAACGCTATAATTCTGGAGCATTGTTTTTGGCTCTCAGGATCTCGGTTCTGGTCGTTTGGTCTGAACATCTGTTGGGTAATTGGACACAATTTTTAACATATACGAGATCCCAAGAGGATGAAAAGAAAAGTTTTTTCTTGCCACTCTAACTTGTGCTAAAATGTTGCTAAGGTGTTACGCTCATGATGGATTAATGCTGGGTCTTTGTAATATAGCAATGAGGGTTTTTAGATCGGGACGGCTTAGGCTCAGTTGGTAGAGTCGTCTCTCAACTGGAAGGACGAGGGTTCGATCCCCAGCTCCTGCAACAACATTTCCGATGTGTCCTTGGGCAAGACACTTAACCTTGAATTGCTCCTGCTGCTTCGTCGGCGGCATATGAATGTGTATGAATGGGGTGGGTTACTTTACATACGGGAGCAGCCTCTGCCATCAGTGTGTGAATGGGTAGGTCCATTTACCTGCTTTTTTGTAATATTAAATAACAAAGAGTAAGTTCTTTTACCTGCTTTTTGTAAGTGTCTTGAGATAACACTTGTTATGAATTGGCGCTACACAAATATAGATTGATTGATTGATTGATTGATTGATTGATTGAATACTCATAAGTAGCCAAATGACTTGTTTTTTTAGCACCACCATGAGGTTGATATTTGTGGTATTGAATTAAATGTCTCAGTTCTTTGATGAGTTTTCAGGGAAATTGGTAAAGCCCCTCCCTTTCGTACCTCTTATTATCTTACCATATTTTAATTGACCTATACTTTATTTTGCTTTAAGGTATCTTAGATGTGATGTTTTAACTGCCATGGGACTGCAGGTGTAAATTAACTAAAGCTAACTCTGGTGCAATGCATGAAATGGCAACATTCACCTTGAATATTGTACATGGTTCCTTTACAAATAATATTATTTTGGACTTTATATGCCTATATTTAGCCATAGAATAGAGTCAGAAACAGGGGAGAGAGGGGAATGACATGCGGGAAAGGTGCCACAGGTCAGATTCTAACACGGGCCACCTGCTTGGAGAACTAGCCTCCGTACATGGGAGGTGCACACTAACCACTACGCTAACAGCGCATTTTATGACTATTTCCATAAATTTTGTATCTATTCCAATGCTATTATAAATGTGCACAAAAAATTCTCCCTGGAGCTTAATCAAGTACTTTTGATTGATTTTGGATTCTGATCAGCGTGTTAGCCCTGTCAGTGAAAGCTTTTTAGCTTGTTGACATTAGCATTTAGTTGAATACTAAACTAAGGTGACCAGACGTCCCCGATTACCCCCGGTTAAAAATGTCCCCAAAAATGTCCCCGATTTGAATGGGAGAGAAAAAAAGTTGCGTGCAGATGCAAACTCCAGTTATTACGGTAGCCAGTTAAACTAACGTACTGACGTTACGTCGCGGTACCCGGAAACAGAATACGGAGGCTGAGGCTTGAGGAAGAGGACTGTGGTGGACCTGCTGAACCAGCTGGGTTCATGGATCCAGACATTTAGGACCAGAAACCATAGAGCTTTTGTGTTTGAAAAGTGCAAAAATTCCCAAGAGTTGTGTGAGATATGGTCATAAAATCCATCAGCTAAATAATAAATAAGTTAAATAAGCTAAGAATCTGTTTTGTTGTTTTTGTTTTATCTCTGGTTTTTACAGCTCTAATGTCAAATGCTGCAGACATATGATAGAATAAACTCATGCAGCCTTAACAGAGGTGGCTATTCTTTAATTATAATACTACCGAACTATTACTACCGGGACAACTGAAACTTCTTATTGGCTACTCATTTGCTTTAGTACACATTAAAAATACACAGTAAAATTTAAATTTAAATACATTAACATGTTATTGCCCCTGTTATTTATTTCATAATGATAACATTTGAATTTTGACCACCGCGATGAAAATGTCCCCGATTTTCATCTCAGAAATCTGGTCACCTTATACTAAACCAATCGGCTGCACCAATCAGGGGATAACAAGCATTCATCTGTGTATATACGCTGATAATATTTGTGAATGATTTCCTATCTAGCACAAACTGAACAAGATGAACACTGTATGTGCTGAACATCATAGTAGCTCTGTCATTGCAAGCTTTTTAGCTTGTTAGCATTAGGAATTAGCTCAAAGCAACCCTGCACCTACTATACATAACAGCATGTAAATGTAGACCTCGAATAACAAACTGATATACAGAGAGAAAAAATCATGTCAGAGAAAAGTGTGATTTTAGATGATTTTACATTAAGATGCAGTCGGTAAATCCATGAAAATAAACACTGTGATCTTTGGAAGTTTAATTTTTTTTAATAACGTCAATTTTTTTGTTTTTGCAAAGTTCTGTAAGTAGTTTCTGTTCTGTACTTTAATCAACTGTTCCAACAATTTGACAGGGAACTTGTAAAATGATGTGCTCCAAAAACTACTATCCTCTACCTTAAATTCTCTTTTTCTGTATCCACATTTTTAATGGAGTAAATCCCTATTTTACAGATAACCAAGTGATGACGATAATGAGAGGATTCAATTCTCTTTATTACAAAGAAACAACTTATTGAGTTTGTTGGATTAAAGTAAATCATCTGTCATCTTTGACATCTCTCCACATACTGTGACGAGACTACAGAGTGTTTAGAGCGCTGTCCGTGATTCAGATAAACATCAGAGCTTCTACTGTCAACACCAATGTTTTCACTTTGGTCTGGTAGCAATATGATGCATTGATACCAGTGTTGCTTGAGAACACAACACAATTCATCTCTGCCATCTCAGCCTAAATATTTTTGCTCTAAGGGTCTAAAGGTTGACGCAGAACTTTGTGATTCATGGTTGTGTACTAGTATTGGCTGGTTTGTGTGTTCATACCTTCCTCTTGATGTGTTCCAGCATGTGTTCATGTCCCTGGAGGAAGTACAGATGTTGGAACTCTGTGTCGTCTCTCTCCGGCTTCACCAGACCGCTCTGCTCTATGTTCACCACTTTACGAAATCCATCTAGACACACACACACACACACACACACACACACACACACACACACACGCACGCACGCACGCACGCACACACACACACACACACACACACACACACACACACGCACGCACGCACGCACGCACGCACGCACGCACACACACACACACACACACACACACACACACACAAACACACATACAGTATATACAGTATAACAACATGAACACTTAGTAATGGCAAGAAGGGAAGATAAGAAAAAATGAAGAGTGTACTCACACATGTTAAGCTGTCGAACGAAGCTTGCCATATTATTGTGTTTAAAATACTTCGGCAGGACTTCCTTGGCGAAACGCCCCTGGTCAAAAACATGAAAGCTTGTTCCAGTCTGAAATGGAGAATAGGGAAACTCTTGTTAAAGGTCACATATTTTGCAAAATTCACTTTACCATGTTTTATAACACTAATATGTGTCCCTAGTCTGTCAACAAACCCCCCAAATTACGAGAAAAGTCCTTCTTCTCCGTCATTTTCCTGCTCCACTTTTAGAAAATGTGTGCTCAGACAGCCTGTGTGGAGATTTTCCCTTCATGACATCACAAAGGGCTGTAACCCCTCCCCAAGGTGGGTGACCCGCCCACAGCTAGCTGTTTTCTTCTGCCCTCTGAGTCTGCCTTCTCACTGTAAACATGAGGGCATTGAGAGAGAAAGACCAAGCCACCCAAGCTCTTCTAGAGGGGCGTGGTCAGACACAGCTCACTTACATTTAAAGCTACAGATACAGAAACAGCCTGTTATGAGCAGGGCTGAAATAGAGGGGTTTAAAGGCATGATCAAATACAGGAACAGAGTGGATTTAGAACAAGAAACTTCACAGACATGTTTTGGGGAGCTACATGTAGGTTACTTACTCAGCTCACATGTAGGCTGAGAAAATAAGTCAATTATCTGAGAAATCAGCATTCAGCACTAAGAAGACATGTAAGAGATGTAAAATGCTTCAGTTTGTTTTTAATGTCCACGTTACTATACTGGAAAATAAACACATTTTAATTGGTGGAAATAGAGTGCCTTGGAGTTTTTCTTGTTTGTCTATGTGCACAATTTCCATATTACAGATGATTATGCATAAGAAGATTGAAGTATTTATTGATCATTTTGCCCCTTTATTATAAGCTCTTTGGTATCTGTTTAATGTATGTTATTTGGGAGATGTTTCATGCCAGTGGTGCTGTTGTTATGTTAGCCCAATGACATGCTGGAACATTTGATTGACTCTCAGCTAATGTGTCAGAATAATTCCATGTGGGATTGGTGTTGTAAATGACCAGGGAAGGACTAAGCCTGTACACCAGAAGCTGCTCCAATTCCATTTTAATGGAAGTTATCACCACAAGTAACGTTTCGGGGCCCTCGCCCTTCATCAGACATCAGGGTGTGCAGACTTAGTCTTTCTCTGTCTTTGGATGTTTTTTGTCCAGCACCCAGTACACAACTTTTCGGATGTGCATGCTGTTTGATATTTTTGTATGAACTCTTGTAAATGACCTGACACAAAAATAAAATGTATTGATTCATAACACTTCAACCCTCTGTGTACACTGGTGTACATTCTTATTTATGTTTCATGGTATGAGGGCTGAGAATGAAACAACAACTATGTTTAAGCCTTTCTATAAGTGCTGTTAGAGACAGTTCTTCAGAGATAATGTTCTTCATTACTGTTTTAAACTTTCACATGTTCACTTAATGATGATAGATCATTGGTAAGGTGATTCTCCCTGAAACACATCTATTCAGCAGCAGCCAAGTTCAGCTCAGTCATCCAAACAGACTCTTTCTCTCTCTCTCTCTCTCTCTCTCTCTCTCTCTCTCTCTCTCTCTCTCTCCCTCACCATGAGTGATGAGTAATGCTGCCTGTCCTAAAACGAATGTATTACTAAGCATCTGCAAAAGGTTTGTTTCACTCTGTGAAGCAGTATTTTGTGAGCTTTAAGGATAGGGAGGTTACAAAGACTTTACACAACAGGTGTGACATGTACAGAAAATATCTTCAATCCAATTACATGTTGTTATTTTCTCGTATTTTGTGATGCTAACTTTTCCAACTATTTGCTGACAGTGCACCAGCTGATGCTGCACACTCTTTCCATAGGTGTCATGGGACTGGACAGCATCTGTCTCCATGTTTGTTATCTTATAAAGAAGAACAGAAAAGCTGCCTGCTCCCTCGTCTCTGTGTATCAATCAGTAAATCCAGCATTACAGATTCCCAAACAGA
>CM036539.1:6538913-6591413 GCA_020745685.1 Tautogolabrus adspersus
ACCAAGACCAAAACAATGGATTTTTACTGCCAATTTTACAAATGCTTTCACAATACGTCAGAACAGATAACATCATCTTCTAAACCTAACTTATAGACTAAAGTCTAAGTGAATAGCTGTTCATATTGTAGATGGAAACACAAATATATCCCCAGTATTTTTTTCCATTGCTACTGAGAAACAGCTGATTGAAGTTATGCAAATAGATTAACCACAGCTGATTCCCATCTAGGAAACACACTCAGGTGTTTACAGTAAAACATGACCTCTTTGGGCTGATCTTGTGTGCTAAAGGAACAATATGGAGCAACACAATGAAAGTAAGAAAAATGCCTGCATGAGGGAGAGGAAGACAAGTTCCAGGACAAGGGAGAGGAAGATGAGTACCAGGAAAATGCAGATGAAGACGAGTACCAGGACAATGCAGAGGAAGACGAGTACAAGGACAAGGGAGAGGAAGACAAGTACCAGGACAAGGGAGAGGAAGATGAGTACCAGGGCAATGCAGAGGAAGACGAGTACCAGGGCAATACAGAGGAAGACGAGTACCAGGACAATGCAGAGGAAGACGAGTACCAGGACAAGGGAGAGGGAGAGGAAGACAAGTACCAGGACAAAGGAGAGAAAGACAAGTACCAGGACAAAGGAGAGAAAGACAAGTACCAGGACAAGGGAGAGGAGGGCAAGGGAGAGGAAGACGAGTACCAGGACAAGGGAGAGAAATGCCTGGACGAGGACAAGGTAGAGGGAGAGGAGTTAGAATGCGTGGTGGCGCTCAAAGAAGGGCCAGAGCTACAGGGTAACTGATGAAATAAAAGCTACTGTACTCTCATAGACCATGTTATAAAACACAGGCTATCATACAGAATGGCTGGTGAACGAGTACAGCCAAATCTCAGCCGCGATACAGTGGCATCCATTGTCCATTGGATTTTTCAAGAAACCAACAGGTAGGATATTGTATAAGGGCTTCTCTTACTGCAAAGTGTAAATGATTGTACCATGTATTACAGTCACTGTATGCCTCTGGTCTCTAATATGTAACTGTATTTTGTCTCTCTAAGGATTCAAAGTCTACCTCCCTGAGGGGGCAGAGGAAGGCTCCTAAAAGAAGAGCAGGAACTTGCCATTCTCAACATGGTGATTGCTGAGAATGAAATAAGGCCTGTACTGCAGCAATTCTGACTCTATCTTCTGTTTTTCATAAACCGTACTATAAAGCTACTCTGATATGGGTCAATCATTTTTTGTATTGGATTCCAGCAGCAAAAGAAACAAAAGGCTCGAATTTACTAAACCCAACAAAATAAAAATGTAGAGAGGCTTCAAAAGAAACTAAATCTATTATCAATACAATATACTGTCTATTGTATAATGACAGACCTGACACATGTAAAATAATGCAGTTTCTGTAATTCCATGATGTTAGTGTTTTTATGACAATTGTGCTATGATGTTCCTGTTGAAAGAGAACATGCATACTGGCCTCCCTCTTCGTGCTTGAAGCAGTTTATCCAGATAGCCAAACAATCAAACACGCTCAGTGAAGACTCTTGCGTTGTCCTTAAGTTTACTGAGGGACATGAATTGACTTTGAAGTTGCAACACAAATAGATACAGAATAATGAATGAATACAGCCTCTTACAAACATAGGTCATCTTCCAACCTAAATTATTATCACACAAACGGAGGTATGTAAAAATGCACAGATGTCATCAAACAACCTATGTAAGTCTGCACATTAGCCATGCTAAATCACTAATAAACAGCAGCTAAACAAACAAATTGTTTAATGTTCATGAAAACTCTCTTCTAATAATATACAGCATGTTAATGCCTATTTTCTACAATCTTCAATGTCCAAAACCAATAAAATCTTCATAAAACTTACGGATATGGCCTTCGATAGCTTCAATAAAACGAAATGTCCTTCCACAGTGTACACACTTCAGCACTATATATATACTATATATATACTAGCCATGTGCTCATTTACTCAAAAACAAAAGTGAAACTTAACCTAAACAAAAGCCGCATTTGTACTCTGTGCCACTAGGCGGCAGTATAACATTAAATGGCATAGAATCAGTCTTATGGCATGGAAAGGCCATGACAACATGTGTTAGTGTTTTGGTGGACATAGTGTATTGGGTTAGTGTATTGTATTTTGAAAATTAGTGTTGTTTAGTTTACAAAGTGACTTTGAGCATGAAATTAAGTGTTTTGCCAATTGTGTGTTTTAGGTGTGTTGGTGCGTTAAGAGTTTAGTAAAGTTGTTAAAAGTATTGAAAAAATTGTCAAAACAATTGTAAAAAACTGTATAATGAAAAGCAACATTTTATATGTTTTGATTTGAACTGAAAAAAAAGAGACACCTGAGGAAGGTCACTGTGTATTTTTATAAATTATTTATCAGGCTTTTTAACCTTATTGGGTAGGACAGAGAGTGACAGGACAAACAGGGAGAGAGAGTGGGAGATGATATGCATTAAGTAGCATCAGGATTTGGAGTCGAACCCTTCGACTAGTGCAACGAGGACTGTAGCTTTGGTGCATGAGGCGCCTGCTCTACCAACTGAGACAAACCAGCACCCCAGGTCAGTGTGTATTTTAATGACATTATTCTCTTTCTGCTGTGATGCTTCGATCTGCATTGGTCCAATTAGTGTAGAATTATTTGTTTGTTTGTTTTTTATGCCAAAATTCAGGGATCTAGACACACTTATCTATACTCTCATCCACAACTATTCATTAATATCTGTGTGAACTTTTGACCCAATCTGAACACACTGCAGAGGGAGAAAGATTCAGGGTTTCTCAGGGGTCAGGCTTTTTTTTTTTTTTTTTTACATTATCACTCTTAATTTGAATGGTAAATGGACTTGAGCTTGTAAAGCGCTTTTCTTGTCTTGTGACTACTCAAAGCGCTTTTACACCACAGGCCATACCTACCCATTCACACCCATTCACACACTGATGGTAGAGGCTGCTATGTAGTGACAATCGAAAGTAACTAATCCCAGTCATACACAGACAAAGCAGCGGGAGCAACTTGGTGTTAAGTGTCTTGCCCAAGGACACATCGGACATGTTGCTTCAGGAGCTGGGGATCGAACCCTCGACCTTCTGGTTGAGAGAGACTCTACCAACTGAGCCACAGCCGCCCCTGAATGACTGCTTGCTAAAGTGTTTGTGTGTAGAAAAATGAAATTAAACCCAATAAAACATTTTCCCACCAGTGTTTACTGCTTATCACATTCACATCATTATTTTTGACCTGTATAGCATGATGGACCACTTGGCTTTGTAGACCTAGATGACTAATGTCACCCCTAATATAGTCCCTGTGATATTACCTGATGTTTGAAAGGTCTTGTTTCGTTCTTTCAAGGCCAAGACCATAAAGATTGTCCAGCTGGGGATGACTAAAATTATCGGGACATAGGTGATCAACCTTTATCAGCGCAGTCATCAGTCACTATAATGACTTATTAACACATTATCATCAATAGTAGTGGCAGCAGCAGTTAAATGAGACTACCTCAAAACATATTCAAGAGTAAGGATCATTTTTAGATCATAATTATCTCCCTTTAGATTCATGTTACCAAATGATTTAATAAAATGACAAATCAGTACATGAACTCGTTAGGTTGATTGGTGACTCTAAATTGTCCGTAGGTGTGAATGTGAGTGTGGCTGGTTGTCTGTCTCTCTACATGTCAGCTCTGTGATTGACTGGCGACCAGTCCACAGACAGCTGGTCATTGCTGTGTCTGATCGGACATAAATGGCCTGGCAAGAGGTATCGAAGACGGGGGTACAAGCAGTGGTGAGGTCCCCCAGACTACTCTTGCCTGATGACAGCTGGGCTCGGTTCCGGCCCCCTGCGACCATGAATGGGAAAAGCAGTATATAAGTAACAATCTCCCTTTCCTTCTGTAATTATACTGTATTAGCTTTATTTAAACAAAAATATATATAATTGCACAGTCATGATGAGGCCTTGAGTTATTGCACAAGGTTTTCAACATGTTAACTGATATAATCTGAGACTTTCTCTGCAGGGCAAGAAGTCTTTCTTATCAATGTCAAGCAATAAAACCGTGCACACCTGGTTCATTTGAACCCTATGTGGGATTATTCAGCAGTCTGTTGGGGGCGGCAGTAGCTCAGTCTGTAGGGACCTGGGTTTAAGTCCCGGTGCGGACCAAAATATTGAAGTTATGGCAGCTGGAGAGGTGCCAGGTCATATCCCGAGTACGGCCGATGTGCCCTTGAGCAAGACACTGAACCCCCACCAGTTCTGGCGCGCTCCCTGTGTAGCAGTGTGTAGCAGCATTGTAATGTCAATTGCTTTGATGACACATACTGTTTACTTTGTAACCAATCTATTTTAACAGTGACAACTTTGCAATGCCCTTTTTGAATGACTTGATGATAAAAAGCTGAAAAAAAGGGAGAAGGATGAGAAATAAAAGACAGAAAGGAAGACAAATCGTGCTAAAGAGAGAACAACACAAGGGAACATTTGGGGAACCCATTTACACAATGTTCAAAAGGAACGTTTATTACAGCCATGATGAAATGTCCGAAATTTCACTTCCTTATTTGTATGCTGACTCGAAAAAATATCGGATATTAAAAGGTCAGACAGAGGTGAATCTGGTGGTAGAGAATAGATAACAAGTCAAGTGTGTAAGTGTGTTTGAAAGTGTGTGTGTGTGAAATGATGTTTTGTTGGGGGTTCAAATGTTAAGTTGATCCTCAGGGAATTATTAAAGGAGAGAGGGTGGTGTTGTAAAAATGTAAAGGTTGAGTTTTCATGAGAACATTAATGTGCACAGCAAATTAGTTTAATTTTCTTACAGTAAGATATCCTGTGTGAAAGGTTGAGGTATTGTATGGGAACGCTGGGGAGATGTCCAAACTGGAGGAGCACTTTTTTTCTGTATCTGTCAGTTTGGAAACAAATGTTTCATTGTTAGTAAATGTTTAATTGTAAGAAAACTTTAAAGTGATGGTTTTACTGTTGAACATTCCTTCAAGTTACAGATAAGAAGCCAACAAATGTTATATTTCAGTTTTCCAACGCACCTTTGTCCAAAAATGAACACATACAACATTTAATGTATTTGGTCTTTCTTACTTGCTCACATACTCATGCACACACGTTAAGCTACTAAATGCCATGGCAACCGAACGAGGTGACGTTTGACCGAGGTGACGTTAGAGTTTAATAACCTTTTAATTTCTCATTTGCACTTGAACCTGACACCTGTTGGCCTGATTGCAAAACCTCTCTGCAGAAACCGGATTATTTTGGAAAACCCGAATCGTCTTCTAGAAAACAAACATTGGGACACCTGAACTGACCTGAAGGACACATCTTCATCTTTTTAAAGTTACCTGCTGGAAAGATGGCCTCCGAGGGACCCCGTGTGGAGGAGCGCCCGCTGACCAGACTCAGACGATGGCTTTCCGACTTCGCAAGTAAGACATCTTTTAAAGTTTTGAATAATGTAGGCTAGTAGGCTAATTTATTCCCATTAAACCCTTAAATATGGTCTCTGTACAAATGTAGAGATTGACAGTTAATGTTGACAGACTTTATGTTGGCTTGTTAAGAAACACAATTTTTGGTGATGCTATTTGATGTTTTTTATAGTAAAAAACAATTTTTAAATGGTGGGAATTTTCTGAATTTCGCGGGACAACTGTGGAATATGTCAAAGGTTGTGTAATGATCTGAAAATGTGTTATTTTTGTTTGAGGACATACCAATTTTATAAATAGTTAATGCAATTTTCCAAAAAAATAATGGCGACGGGACCATTTTTCGAAAAATGCCCAAAACTATTTTTCTTGTGCACCATGGAGACGATGGAATCTTTAGCGGAGTGAACGTCAGGACGTCAATGCGCACATTGGGGTCCGTTTCTCTATGGAGGGTCTATTTTACAGCATAGTTGTTTAGCCATAGAAATATTATTAATTCTTTAAGTTTCGTCAGATATGTGTTAAAAATGATTTTTGCTTGTTCATGATGTTGGCTAATTTTTCGGAGAGAGATGAGAGTAGTTGGTGAATCAGTCTCTGTGCGCATACTTCGTCTGATAGGCAACCGTCTCCTCCACGCGCAAGATTGGCAGATGATTGATGTGTAATATAGGCTATTAACCAATACATGTGCAATTAGTTTGTTGCGCCAACAAGCACATTCCTTGCTGTACTGTCTGTTATTCTGTTATTAATTGCGTATGGTGATCAGTGAGGTTTGGCGTGCGTACTGACGCATTGAGTCGGTTACACATTGAACTTTTTGGCTACATTTTAGTAGGTCCTGTTTAACGTTGCTCACTTCAAACTACAGGGAAGTTGCAACCTATTAGAAACCAACAATGTCCACAGTTCCTTGAAAATCCATTCTCTGTAGCCTATCATGGGAGAGTGGCAAAGCCTAAGCTCTAAACAGATATGTTCCTCTCCAGGTTGAAGATGATGATGATTTGAGTGTTAAAAAAAGATTTTTCTGCATTTTATACAAGCTAAGAATTAAACATTCTTTGTTGTTTAATTTTCTTTAAAGTGATTTTTATACATATGGGACCTGATTTACTAAGTTCCCAAGTAAAGAGTACTAAATTGCGTATTCACTCCAAAAAATTGCACGTTTGGTTTGTGGGCTTTTTGCGGGTGATCTACTAAGAAAATGTGTGTGAATGATAACAGCTGTAAACCTTGTTGAGGCGGTGGTATTTAAGTCAGGCTTTTGCGTGTTCTGCTGGTTTACGTCAAGGGGAGTTTGGACGGAAAGCAGGATGACTGCAAGCGCAAAATAGGTATTAGTGGGAGAGGCAAATAAACGTAGGCCTACCGTATTTTCGAGTTATAGCAGACAAATCAGAATATAACAAAAAGAATATTTGGTTTATAAGAAAACCTTGGCATTAAACAGGGCCTCTCATTTCTTCCCTCCATCTTTTGAATGAATTGTCATACATTGCGCAGGAGGTGCGAGCTGTGTCCTCTTTGGCACAGGCGCGCAGGCGCGCCACTCGGCCATTGTTGCGCATCAGACAGCTGGTCATTGCTGTGTCTGATCGGACATAAATGGCCTGGCAAGAGGTGTCAAAGGCGGGGGTACAATCAGTGATGAGGTCCCCCAATCCAAGCGTCCTACAGCCTAGCAGCATGGGGCTGTAGAGGGAGGAGACGAGCGCTATAGGGAGAGGAGGAGACGAGCTGCGGGAGAGACAGGCAACCCGAGAAAAAGGAAATCCCTAGTTTAAAATGTAATGTTGGCGAAAAGAGGGAAATAGGAAGACATAAATGTCAATGTTGAAATTCTTTAGAATGCAGAGTCTGTGAATGTTCAGTTATATTAGTTTAATCATGGTGTTTCTCTTTGTTAACTATTATTGAATCGAAATAAAAAATAAATGCATGCCATTTATTTCTCTGTCATTCGAAACATGTTAACACGTGTGGGGGGAAAACGCGATCTTTATCACTTATTTTATTGTGCCTATGTCTCCTCCTAACTACAATAACAGCAGCCTGTTGTGCGTAACACTGGGCTCCTGGATTAGCACCTTCCTTTCAAAGGTGTTAAATTCAGACACCGTCACAATCACCGCAATTTTTGCCAGGCTTGGTAAATCGCAATGCGTGTACTAACTTAACTTTTTTGCATTTTCTCCTCCCAGTATTTTGCACGCTAGGGCAGAAACGCCCCATATTGCATATTCATTAAGGAAAACATACTAAATGGACAATGCGTGTTGTTTTGCTCATATGAAAGATGCAATCCTCACTGCGCGCCCTTAGTAGATCAGATAGCACATTTTTTGCTAGTGGTATCAAGTATGCACACGTTTTAAGATACGCAAACCTTTAGTAAATCAGGCCGGTCCGTGTACGAAGTATAATTCATTTGCAATAGTTCATGATGTATAATGAAACATGCCAGTTTAAGGGGTATTGCCTAATTTCATTGTCCGACTTGGCGAATGCAAATACACGTTTTCGCACGTTTACTCATTCTCCAACAGCCGACTCAGTCTAACGTTGTTAACGCTTTGACTGTATTATTGTTTCATTGAGCGAGGACGTGCAAAGCTATTCAGCGCAGCTTGTTGCATTATCCAACTTGTACAATGAAAATTGAACCAAGGAAGTCGACAACCGGAAACAGACACAGCTCGCCTTAAAAGTTGGGCGCTATGAAGCGGCGTTGGTTGCCGTGATAATTTCCATAGCTGTTGGTCGTGAATTAATTCGCCAGTCGGGGCGAACACTTTTATTAGCCTAGTTATTTGATTCATGTCAATGTATTCGTCTACTTATTTGATTAAGAGAGTGTGACTGCTAGAAAGTGTAGCATATTAGCCTACCTACTTTTAACTGTATATATTGCGAAAGGACTGGAAAGGAGATCATCAAAAATGCTGGCGTCTGCAGTGCACACTTCCACTTAGTAGACGAAGTTCAGATTAAAACGTGATTCAATAATGCATCGCAGCAGCGTCTTTCAATGCTGTTTAAACTGCTCATTTCAGTGAATATTTTCGCCGAACGGCTTGAACAACGTTATAACTTTCGCCCTTTATTAAAAAGTTTAAACCTTCTTTAAACCACTAATACCTAACCTCACCTGCACAATCTCTACCAAATTAACAAAACCGAGAATAAACAGTAACTTTCCATAAAAAAAAGTTTGTCCTCAATGAAAACATACCCAACTAACACGATTCAAAACGCACAGCTTTTATTTTGAAGGCGAGCTGTGTCTGTTTCCGGTTGTCGACTTCCTTGGTTCAATTTTCATTGTACAAGTTTGATAATGCAACAAGCTGCGCTGAATAGCTTTGCACGTCCTCGCTCAATGAAACAATAATACAGTCAAAGCGTTAACAACGTTAGGCTGAGTCGGCTGTGGGAGAATGAATAAACGTGCGAAAACATATATTTGCATTCGCCAAGTCGGACAATTAAATTAGGCAATACCCCTTAAACTGGCATGTTTCATTATAAAACATGAACTATTGCAAATGAATTATACTTCGTACACGGACCCAGGCCCCATGGTGTAGCTATTGTAGTTAAAAGTTTCATTAATAAGCATGTTAGCCTCCTGTTTCAGTCTATTTTATGGATGTGAAGATTTTAACCTTTTGATGGTTGTTGTTTTACAGGTGGTGTCCTTCAGTTTGTTGCTCCTGCTCATCTTCCAGATCCTACTTCTTTTCCTGCTGTGCCTGTTGCTCTTCCTGCTCCTCCTGCAGCACCCTCTTCTGCTCCTGCTGATCCTGCAGCTCCTCTCGCCACTTCTCCTCCTGATCCTGTTGCTGTTCCTGTTTTCCCTTTGGCTTACTCTTATGCTCTGCCCAATGCTGCTCCCGCTTTTCCCTTTGCTTATCCTCACACCTATCCTCCTGCTCATCATCTTGCTTATTCTTCTGCGTATCCTCCTGAGTATCCTCCTGCATATCCTCCTGCTTATCCTCCAGCTTATCCTTCTGCTTGTCCTCCTGCATATCCTCCTGCTTATCCTCCAGCTTATCCTTCTGCTTGTCCTCCTGCATATCCTCCTGCTTATCCTCCAGCTTATCCTTCTGCTTGTCCTCCTGCATATCCTCCTGCTTATGCTCGAGCTTATCCTTCTGCTTGTCCTCCTGCATATCCTCCTGCTTATGCTCGAGCTTATCCTTCTGCTTGTCCTCCTGCATATCCTTGTGCTTATGCTCGAGCTTATCCTTATGCTTGTCCTCCTGCATATCCTCCTGCTTTTGCTTCCACAAACTGTCCTCTTTTCTCTCGTTCTGATGCTTCTTTCCCTCATGTTGATCCTTCTTTCCCTCATGCTGATCCTTCTTTCCCTCATGCTGATCCTTCTTTTCCCCGTGCTGATCCTTCTTTCCCTCATGTTGATCCTTCTTTTCCCCGTGCTGATCCTTCTTTTCCCCGTGCTGATCCTTCTTTTCCCCGTGCTGATCCTTCTTTCCCTGATGCTGATCCTTCTTTCCCCTGTGCCGAACCTGATCCCGATGACCTCGCTGAGATCGATCGGATCCTTCAGATGATGTATGGGCCTCCTCTTGAAGATGACTCTGACCCTGCTTTTCCTCATCCTTTCCCTGCTCTCCCTCGTCCTGACCCTGCTGTCCCTCAGCCTGACCCTGACCCTCCCATCGAACTTGCTGACATCAATCGGTTGCTTGAGTTGCGGCTGTTTGAGCGTCTCCAAGAACAAGATGAGGAGTCTGAGTCTGGCAGCGAGTTCTCACAGTTTGTGGATGACGATGGGAATGCTAGTCCTGTCCCTTCTCTTGCTTACGGGGATGTTTCAGATGACTCCAACTCTGGTCCTTGTGACAGCACCGTGCGAGGCTACCCGGAAGCTCCCTCAACTTCTGGACACAGGAGGCACAGAGCGTGGGAAGACAGCGAGGAGGAGGGGGCTGCTGCCAAGAGGCCGAGGTGGGATGATGACAGTGACTCAGAATGATTCTGTAGTCTTCTGGTAACATCAGACCACTTTGGCAGGATTGGTGCAGCAACATCTCTCCCTCGCTCTTCCTCATGCTTATCCTCCTTCTTATCCACTTGCTTTTTCCTCTGCACATCCTCCTGCTTTTCCTCCTGCTCATCATCTTGCTTATTCTTCTGCATATCCTCCTGCTTATTCCTCTGCTGTTTTTCCTCCTCATCCTCCAGCTTACTCTTTTGCATATCCTTCTGCTTATCCATCTGAGTATCCTCCTGCATATCCTCCTGCTTATCCTCGAGCTTATCCTTCTGCTTGTCCTCCTGCTTATGCTCGAGCTTATCCTTCTGCTTGTCCTCCTGCATATCCTCCTGCTTTTGCTTCCACAAACTGTCCTCTTTTCTCTCGTTCTTTTTCAGATGACTCCAACTCTGGTCCTTGTGACAGCCCCGTGCGAGGCTACCCGGAAGCTCCCTCAACTTCTGGACACAGGAGGCACAGAGGGTGAGAAGACAGCGAGGAGGAGGAGGAGGAGGAGGCTGCTGCCAAGAGGCCGAGGTGGGATGATGACATTGACTCAGAATGATTCTGTAGTCCTTCTGGTAACATCTGACCACTTTGGCAGGATTGGTGCAGCAACAACTCTCCTCTAACTGGCAGAAACAGAAATCCCAAGAAGGTCAAAACTTGGAATAGCATTATTATGCACCGGAAACTTTAATTTCCTGGGCAGGGGTAATGAACCCTTTTTAACCCTGAGGAAAAGCCTTTGCGTCTGGCAGGGCTTGGAATTCCTGAGTAGCATCTTGCACCTGGGCATTTGATTTCTTTATGTTTGCAAGGAACAGGATCCTTTGGAAATTTGAGGGCAAGCCTTTGCGTCTGGCTGGGCAAGCTAACCACCAAGGAGTCTTTGCATCTTGCAGGACTGTTAATGTCCCAGGTAGCGTCTTGCACCAGGACTTTTACTTCATTTTCATTTTGGCACGATGGCTGGATCGACTTTTCTTGGATCCTGAGGGCCGGTCTTTGCGTCTGGCAGGACCGGTGATGCCTCAGGTAGCCCTAGCGTCTGGCAGGGCTGTCGACACCTCGTGCCTTAATTAAGAAGGAGAGAGGAGAGAAGACGGACAAAACCCAGGAACAATATGACTTAACAGAGGATATGCAACACAGGTAAGTATGAGCTTCTGAATCTCATCAATTATTTTAACAATTCAAAGAACTGTCATACCGACCATTCTTTGTCTTGTTTTTTTCTGAGGATGAAAAAGGTAAGAACGAGCTTTTGGCCTCCAATAATTTATTAGAATAAGACAGAAAGCGATTCATGCTATTGTGTAGAGTTGTACCAATAGCACTACTTTATTTACAAACCAGTTTTATTCTTTTTATTCATATAATATCACTCATTTAGTCATTCAAAGATGATCTGTCTGTCTTACTAACCATTATATACCATTCTCTCTCTTCCTCTGCTGTTTGAGCTGCTGTGAAAAAGGGAAGTACGAGCCTCTGACATGTCAACAAAACGACTCAGAGTTGATTTTATTGATGTTGAGTTTAATCCGCATTAATCTGTTAATCTATTAACCCTCTTCTTAACTAACACTCAATCATCGTCTTACTTACCATTCTTGATTTGACCTCACTGTTATTTCACTTCATCACCTGAGCTGCTGTCGTTCACTCCTGAAGACAAAGGTGAAGTAAGCACAAACCTTATGTCAACAAAGAATGTGTAACCGAGCGACATACTGTACCTAACACCTTTTTATTCATGTCAGGATTATTTTAAATCATTCAAAGATTATCTGACCGAGTTACTGACGTTCATTTTCAAACTCTCTCTCTTTGAGGTATGAACGAGGTGAGTACGAGTTTCTGACTTACAGTAAAAGTGATTTAGAAAAAATGCCACTCCATTTGAACTCATTATTATGACTTAATAACTCTTTTTAGTTTGTCTTTAACCATATCACATTCATTGTTTTGTACTTCTTTGTATGTTTTTTTCATCTTACTAACCATTCTTCTTCTCTTATCCTACTCGGCCGTTGGAGGTCGAGGAGGATAAGAACAACTGGTGAGGTGAGTATCAGCTTCTGAGTAAACTCTTTAATATAGACAGAGAGAGCAATATTTTTACACATGTATATTAAAGATTACTTGTTTGACTGACCATTTTTTTTGTTCTCTTCTTTTCTCTCATTCCATCAGAGGAGCTGCTGCTGTTCACTGTGGATGACAGCAGTGCAACAGGAGTAAGAACAGGAGGTTAAAAGGACAGCGAGGGCAGATGATCCACCATGAAGAAGAAGAAGAAGAAGAAAAGTTCACCAACAAACACTGTGCAGACCAGATCAGGCAGGATGGACGGCCGACCACAGGACGAGCTGCAGAGACATACTGCTCCGTGTGTCAGTCACTTCAGTAAGTACAAGTTTGTTTTAAAGATTACACAAAATGGCAATAGAGATATTTCATGTTAACAAATAGAGGTGATATTTCTGATAGCTAACACCATTAAACATATTTCACTGCTCACAGCAGCAATATATAGACTTAAATAAGCTTTACCTGTGATTTATTCATGTTAAATAAAAGAGATGATTTATTCTGCAGGCCGACACTCAATCCTTCAGTGTTATGAATTATTATATTTGCTTTCAATACAAACAGAACAAACATTTCAACCTGTTGTTTCTTCTATTTTATAGGGCAGGACTTCTTATTCATCTCCGGAAATCCTGGGGGCCCTGAGTGAAGATGTTAACCAATCACCATCCACCAACATTTTTATAGAAGCTGCTTTTGTGTTGAATTCAATAAAACAGACATTACATCTAAAGGAATGTGATAACTTTGGGAGCTTGTTTAAACTTGAGTTAGGATAAGTTTATGCAAAGGCTTTTTTGAAATTGCATTATAAACGTGTGAATAATAATAGTTCAATAAATGTTGTGTTGGATCTGAACTAACTTTTAAACAGTAATACAAACTAACTGATCAGCAGACCAGATACTGGTCTGACCAGAGTTCAGTTCTTGTTTTTTGGGGTCTGGTGGCTTTGTAACGTCTTTGTCTGTTTATGGTTTAAAAAGTTTTCTTCTCTCCAGCTAGAGTGACCCTTAGAAAAAACAACCTGATCCTCTCAGGGACAAAAAAACAAAATATTCAGTGGACATACTTTGATCAGATGCACTTATACCCAAAGATACAACAATAAACGATCCGTTTTGAGCTTAGAATTCAACAGTGTCAAACTAAACTACTTCCATCCTGAATATACTTTAAAGGTGTTTCCAGCTGCAAATCAACGGTAAACAAATGTTTTAAGGCTGCAATGACATTTTAAATTCAATATTTTTTTAATCTATAGAGATACAATTTAAAATGTAAATCTGGAAACGGTTAACACCCTTGGAACTATGCAGTAGAGGACACTTTAAATTTAAGCTATTGACAAGAAAGGAAGCGACATTTTTCTTTTATAATTTGACTAAAGATGATGATGTGTGTGATTTTGGCTCTTTTAAATCCCTGCTAGTTTATCTCATCTGTCCTTCAGGTATTGTCAGTATAATGTCGTCCTATATTCCTGTGTATAACACAAGTTCTCAAAATTCTGTCCTGGTAGCTGATTTTTTAGACACAAGTTTAAAATCTGCCTTTACCTTTTATCTGAGGAGTGCAACATGATCATGATGTGTAGTTGGTGTGAAAGACAGTAGTGGGGTGAAATACTCTGATGATTCAGAAAAAGCATGTTATATTAACTTGTGCATAGGTGTGGTGTTACACATGACTGAAAGGTTTAATAATAATTGTGATCCAGACTCAATTCCTGGAACTCACTCAACGCTGCAAACCAACTATGATTTGTATTTCTTATTCTCCCATTATGAGCGTGGGCTTTCATAATGCTGACTTTCTTCTAATGCTATGCCAAAGATGCAAAAAAACAAGGGCTGTAGTCCTCGAATTGGGCGGTCCTGGTTCAAATCCGACCTGTGGCTCCCTTCCTGCATGTCATTCCACACTCTCTCCGTCCCTGATTTCGGACTCTATCCACCGTCAGATCTACAAATAAAGGCATAAAAAGCCCAACATAAATATAAAAAAATAAAAATGAGGACAAAGAGTGAAAAGAAAATTGCTGCAACAAGCGAGCAAGTTCATGAAAAATCAAAACCAGAGCAGACCAGCCTGTCCTCAGCCGCTTTAAGCAGCTGGCCATGAAGAGCCACTGGACTGTCTGCAGGTGACAGACGGAGCAGAGCAGAGTTTACTCAAACAAGCTGTGGAGAGAGAGGGATGAGGCAGGGGCAGCATGAGGACAAACGTAACACAACAATTACAGCTTCATATCTGATGACAGATCTGTGATGTCACGATACTGAATATTACTTTGTCACAAAATACCACATGAACTAAGAAGTGTCATGAAATGTTTATTTTCTACATCCTCCCGTCTTTTCATTGGTGAACCACAGCTTCGGTACAGAAATAGTCTGCATGTTGAGCGAGGTTTATACGTAAAAAATAATTGTTAAAGAGTTCACCAATTCACATATCATGGAGAATTAAAATCTTAAAAATTTGTTGACTCGCAGCAAAACCCAATAACATGGAATTCATGAAATAGCTACACACAAATCAGTCAATATCTATTTGATCAAAACAACGTGCAATGGCTTTCTGTGTTTGTGTTTGATTTCAGTTCAACAATTCACACTTTAAAACTTTTAATATACAAGAAATGCATAAATACAAACTTAAAACCTACTCGGGGGAAAAAAACACATTTCTAGTGTATTTGACTTGAGGTCACTTTGAACAGAGGAATATGGTTGTACAGGTCGAGGTTAGCTTGGATGTCATTACAATTCAAATGCAAGCATTAACAGTACATTTATATTAGCTCTCAAATATGTTGAAATACTGTGTCATAACTTCACTTTCTCTAGATAGACACACCTCATTTCAATCTGTGGAAGCCCATAGCATGCCAACAAGTGTCAATACATTTTTAAAACTGAAAAAGGGACTTTAGCTTATACAGTACATGTTGAAGGTTAAGGCACACATAGTTTACGCACATGCAGAATCCTCTTTCACAAGGATCACATTTCATTTTACAACATGAGAAGTTTGTGTGCATGAAGCAGGGCTGCAAATGATGAATGGCTGAAATGCAGACACATGACCTCAGTGATCCCTCTTTAGCTTGCTTTGGCTGCCATGTTTGTTAAATGTAATGCAAAGTCTAAACCTTACCCAGAATTATGATGAACCAAATACCAAATGTCGGTGTTAATATCGTAAAATAAAACAGAAACACACACAAACACAGCGTGTATGCTTTTTTTCACAGTGAACCCCTCGTATAAAAAACTTAACAGCGTGAACCTAGAGTGTAATGTGTGAGGCAAAAAGAGATTATTGCTCAGTTCATAAGCGTGTACTGGTATTAACAGTGGTGAGCATCTGCTGGGTTAAATGGCCTGAAGGCTGGCAGTAGTACTTTATTTTGATGCAGGAATTGTGTAACACAAGTCCAGGTCCTGTAAGTGCCTTCTCTTGCTTAGACTACAAATGTTACTCATTTCCTCCAGCATGGACCGTGTTTTACTTAATTCTTTTATTCTCTTGTTCATAAGTCCACCATCACCTGTCATACTTGCCCAGATTTTTGCTCGGCATGCACCCGTCGTCGCCGATATATCCCCTTCTTCCACCTCCAAGTAGGTCTTCTACCTGCTATGAAACCCAGCACGTGTTTACAGTTTTAAAGGTAATACATTACACATTCTAGTCACACCATATCACACCATTGACTAGAATGATCACCGGTTCAAGTCCCGGTGTGGTCCAAGTCTTGAGAAAGAAATTGGTCTGGTAGCTGGAGAGGTGCCAGTTCACTTCCTGAGCACTGCAGATGTGCCCTTGAGCAAGGTACTGAACCCCCACCAGTTCAGGAGTGCTCACTGTGGGCAGCCCCCTCACTCTGACATCTCTCCATCAGTGCATGTCCATAGGATCCTGTTTGTGCATGGGTGAGTATTTCAGCCTATGTGTTTGTACAGTAGCAAGTTTAAAAACAGAGTGTACAATTGAATTTCCCCTCACGGGATTAATAAAGTATATCTTCTTCTTTAATCAGTGAAACAATGGATTGAAGTTTGAGTGATTTTCTTTACACAGTTTTTCACTCTTTTAATTTGATAGTATGAGACGCAATAAAAGACTGTAAACATTGGAGTTAAACGTACAGTATGTAAAATCCGCCGCTAGGGGTCTCTCAATCAAAACAATAACAGAAGATGACGTCGAGGCTTGCGGTGTATTATGGGAGTAAAAACAAACAGTCAATACGAACAGGCGAAACCGACCTGAGAAAGACAATATGTGTACTGAGATGTATCCAAGTATAATTTACATGACGTTTTTTATCACAGCAGCACATACAGCGACAGAACGGCAGCTTTCAGTAGCAGCTAGCGCTAGCTTATGCAGCGGTTTTTGACGTAACATCCGGTGTTTCCTTGACAACGATCAACATTTCCTGTCTATCGTGGCGGCTCATCATGGCGGCCGCCTACAAGACACGTACCGTTACAACTATAAAATTACGGATTTCTCTGGCTTTGATAACTTTTGGAAATATTTGAGGTGATGTAAGTACTCAACAAAAAAAAAATATAACATGGGTTTAGTCAACTTTTTATTTAAGTTAGATATTTTAATGTAAACATTAGCATGCAATTCTACATACTGTACCTTTAAACTAATTTAATTAATATTGACTTAATTCAACTTATTAAAGCAGACTATGTGTACACTTAGAAAAGGAATGTTACACCAGACTTAGAAAAAAAACACAAGTTCATCATATTAATCCCCCAAAAGATCCATTAAATGCCATTACATGTCCCTGAATAAATGAGTTACATTGAACACATAACATAGTGGTTGGCATACATACTGAATAATAATAGTATAAGTATGTAGTAAGTGAATAAGAGGCGGGAAAAATCTGAGATTTCAAGATTAAAGTCATAAAGTTACAAGACTAAAGTCATTATTTTAGTCAATAGTTAGGCTTTATCAGAAGAGCAGCAGTTCCTACAAAATGAGGAACGTGGAGCATCTTGTGAAGTTATACTTGAGTATAGGTTTCACAAATAAGGAAATACTGAATCTTTTGACACATCAGCATCACATTGTCATGACGAGTATCAGGACCCTGAAAAGATACAGCAACAAACTGGGGCTTTTGGTAAGAGAGCTCTTTTTAGGGTGAGATAGGTCAAGGCATTTTATCTTTTTTAGTATCTACTGACAAGGAGGTGGGTAGTTTAACCTAAACAGATAAGATGTTGAAATAAGGCTGGGACAAGCTGCCGACCATCTGCTCTTTGCTCGGGCGAGAGTAAGATTACATCAGATTAAAGGTACCTTTGGCTCTAAATGTTTTCTTAGTATCAGAGGGGCATGTGCTGCACTTGCACTTTAAATCCTCTGCACTTTAGACAGAAAATTGAATGCCTGGTGCTAACTGTATGTTGCTGACCTGTTATATTATCTGTGCTATTTTTATTTTTATTGTTTTACCGTACCTTAAGAATTGATTTTATCCCTTAGTAGATTTTTAGGTATGTGTCTATATATTACATGTTTCTTGTTTCTTTTTTCTGTTTTTCTTTCTGTCACACTGCTTGGGGGCCGGCAGAACAGCATTTTGTCTTTTTTATGTATGCAGATACATGAGAAAAATGACAAATAAATGGAATCTTGATCTTGAATCTTGGTACAACAGACAGAAGGGTCAAAGTTCGGCGAAGCCAACCTGAGAACCAACATAGAAACTAAGCTAAGCTAAGCAAAGCAGACAGGGTCATGAGAAACGCGGGCCAAAAAACTATTTTTAAGTCCTACAAATAAGTCACTTATCTGTTTAAGAGTACACTCTCTTTTGACTATTTTCAGCACTTCACCTTGATATTAGACAGCCCTCTCCTTTTGGCGCTTTGTTTTAAGGTGAGGTAGTGAAAATAGTGAAAACTAGTGAATGCATATCCAGGAAAAATGCATACAGGTCCACAAGAAATGTACTAACTGCAGAAAAAAGGTCCGCACACTGTTCCCAGGCCTGAGGAAGATCTTGTAAATCAAAACTTTTCCCTGTTTCTATAAAATTACTCACTGTGAGCATTTATGAACACTGAAAATAATCAAATTTATGGTGTTCACTTACACTGGAAAACTTTATCTAAGAGGCTTTATTGTGTCTTTAGCATGCCCTGTGTACATCAGTAGATAACTTAGCTCATGTCTCAGTACTCTGGCCATCTTTTACAAACAAGATCAGTGCTGATTGTATCTTCTGAACATAGTACACTCACTAATAAGTATCCAATACATCCCCAGTTCAAAAAGTCTGAATGTTCGCTTTAATAGCTGTCTGTGTTAATCCGGGTTGGCCTACTGTCGACCGCCTTACTGGCTTTCCCGGAGTGTGACTATCATGTTGTAGGGTTTGGGAGTCAGAGTGACTCCATAGACTGGAGTGTAGTCTGGCTCTCCTGCATCCTCAGGCCAGCTGAACTTAAACTTCCTCAGCAGCGTCACCAGGATGAGGAAGAGCTCCATACGAGCCAGACTCTCTCCGAGACACATCCTTGGACCTGAAGCGTTTGAAAAAAGATTACAGCAACAGTGTGATTAAATCCACTCTGCCTGTGTCACAACAAGCCTGAACTGTGGGTTATTTTTCATGCTCACATACCTGCAGAGAAGGGCATGAAAGCCTCTGGTTTATAAAACTCTCTCTGGTCGTTGAGGAAGTTTTCAGGGTTGAATTCATTAGGGAATTTCCATTGTCCCTCATCATTCAGCACTGAGCCCAGGTTAGGGATGATCAGCGTTCCCTGAGGAGAAATAAGAGAAAAAGAAGAAAGGGCAAAATAAATGGAGGAGGTTCAGATTCATTGAAACTACCAGAGTTAATGTCATATTTGTGCACTTACAGTGATCATGTGGTACAAGGATTAAATGGTAAAATCTCTAACTAACACTTGGAGACACTAAACTGTACACTCATTTAAATCAAACAAATCGTAACTGAATATAAAGTCAAACCAGTTGTTTCTAACCTTGGGGAGGGAATATCCCATGAGCTCTGTGTCTTTGGTTGTACAGTGGAAGACGCTCAGGGGAACAGTGTTGGCTACCCTCTGCACTTCATGGATCACAGCCTGGATGAAAGGACAGAGTTAAACACATGCTTTTACACTTTATCTGACTTTGGGCAGAAGAGAAACAACGTAGATTTGTACAGGTTCTGAAAATATAATTAAAAGATTAAAGTTGCAATGTAGGAGTTGCTGAAAGTCAGTCGATGAAGACTGAATGTTGTTTTAGAGCACTGATTATGATGAATCTCCAGTACCATTGAATAGTGTTTAACAGATTTATTCATTAATCACTTCACTTTGGCAACCAATTGTCTTTATCACATGTACCAGTCAGGCCTCTGTGACCACAGGAAGTGAAACGACTGTTTACCTGCATGAATGGCATGTTGTGTCTGTCGTCAAAGCTGGCCCGATCCTTCCCTTCCAGTACGGAGTCTATCTCCTGCTGACAGCGCTCTGAGAAACACAAAGGAGATCGTGGAATATGTCATTCTCACTTTGCTGGAAAGAGGAATCATCCAAATGAAATGAGTTGTTTGTATTGTTTCACCATCTGTTGATCATTAAGTCATTTCAGTACAAAAAAATTCAAACTCATTTAGTTTATTGTCTTTGTTAGTTTGCTTTGATTGTCTAACTGATGTCGGGGAAGATCTGTGTGGTTACTGTAAATGAATTTGGTTGCAAATGCATCTTACACTGTATGAAATATAATATTGGGAGATAGGGTTACTTTGTCTGTAGGTAGGCCTATACGTATGCACATGGGTATAGGTACTACATATGTTTGTTTGTTTTTTTCATGAGGGGCTGCCTGCTAGGGGTTTTTGTTTGTTGTGGTGGATGTTGTTGTTTTTTTTCTGTGGGTGTTTAGGAGAGGTGTCTCCTCTGTTTTTTTTGGTCTTTTCCTTTCTTTTTATTTTACTGATTCGGGACATTTAAAACATCAATATTACTTGTTTTGTTTGTATTTTTGTTGTAAATTTTGTTGATAAAAACTTGAATTCCAAAAAAAACCCCATCAGCACCCTTTATTACCCTGTCAAATTTTAATGAATGTTCCTGTACAGCACTTTATTTACATTTCTCCTTCCATGGTGCCACTGGACACTCACAACACACACACTTGGCCACTGTATTTAGTCTGTTGATGCTTGGATTGAAGTTATAATTCCTTGAAGCCGTCTTGCAACATCAGAAACAATCAGTGCGTTTCCAAATAAAGGGAGACACTTGAACAGTTACACACAGGGCACAACAAAATTACTTCATTCAATCATAAAATCTTACTTTTGCTGCAGGAATCCTTGGTTATCTTCTCAATGTGCACTGAACAGTCCTTATTTATTAATATCTGTGGGCTCGATTGTCATCTGCACTGGTGGTTATGTTTGAGGGTTAATATATATCTATTTTTCTGTGCGAGTGTTCACGGTTGCATTTCTGCATTCTTTATCAGAGAGCCTGCGCATCAGGGTGAGTGCTCATGACAGAGAGCCTAATGTTGGTCTCAGACGGAGTTTTTGGTGCATTGTGAACTTGCCTAAGTTTTACAATTTTATTAATGCTCCTCATAAATAGCGGGAACATAATGCACTGTAGACTTTATGCATATATAACATATCAGAGCCAGTACTGATTTTCTTTAATACTAAAATGCTCTACACTGAGGAATTCTGCATATTGACCGATATATTAGCTGTATGTTCAGTAGACTGTAGTGATAGTCAGAACATATGTTTCTATCAGCAAACATTGAGTGCGTAAATATGGACTTTAGCATCGGGCTTATGAACCATACCCGTACATACTAGTACCCGGTTTCTGATAACTGCATTTCATTTGTGCCGTGGTTCGTGTTATTTTTTACAACACAAAGCACGACAACTTTTAGAATCTCAGAAAAATGACTGCAATACATTCATAAAGACTTTATAGCAAGTGTTATACCAGCAAACTAAAGGATTTAGCAACACTATGACAGAGGGGACAGACCATGCTAAAACCTCCATTATTGCAGGATTATAGGCTGCTTGAACTCTCAGACTTTCAGTGTCTCTGCATTTTTGGAGTGACAGTTTTATCCACATTAGCAGCAATATGTCAGATGTATTGTTGGCTGGTGAGCTGCTCTTCCCAGTTGCTTTTTCGCAGCCTCATGGGCCTTTTCAGCACACATTTTTTAACTCGTCTGCCTATTCCTGGGAAGCGCCAGAAAAGCAAGAAAACACATTCACCTACCTTGTATGTGTGGGTACGTTGAAAGGTAGAGGAAACCAGTAAGTAGGGTGTTGGAGGTTGTGTCAGTCCCAGCAAAGTGAAGATCTAGAGCGTACATACGCAACTGTTCTTCTGAAAATGTAGAAGGATCCTCGCCCCTCTAAAGACAGAATCATTGTTTTAGCCACAAATACAAATTATATAGGGGTAATAAACTGTACACAAAACTGAGCACACATGCACAAATACACATATACACATATACACACATTGTATGCAGCTGCACTGACATTGCAGAAGTCACTAAATGAATCTTTTGAAAAAAGACTTGCTAGAGGTTTGGCTGAATGAGGCATCAATTTCTCTACTTTGAAAGTCACAATAACATTTGATAAACTATTAAAGCTGACTTTTGAATGTCAACTTGACAACATTACAACAGTGGTTACATAACCTGAGAGCAAGCCATATATAATCACAGCAATTCATTCCACAAAATCAAAAGAAGAAATAGTTCAACAAGAAGACAATGAGGAATTTAACTTAAGTTAGTGAGCATCGCTGGCTAATATCTTGTAAATTATTGTTTCCCAACCTGGTGCCCCCCTAAGGGGAGCTCCAAAGATCCAAGAGTTGCTGGCAGAGGCAGAGGTCGGAGTGCAATGCACTGACGCTAACATGATGCTAACTGGCTGGAGTTACGTTGTGTGGCTAGTTCAGTGCAACTTTGTCTGTTTCTTATTTACAGAGCCAGTACAGGGTTTACATCATTTAAATAAACACTCAACAGACAAATAGTACATACCCCCCCCCCCCTTTTACAACCCCCTACACATAGCAATTCTCTAACAGGGGTGTAACAAAGTTCTGCCATCATAATAGCCTAATATTGGTGTCCCGGTGTGTTGAGTCATATTACTTTACGGCCTTGCAGAGCATGAGACCACGGCGTGTAAACACACAGAGGGAGCTTCATAAAACAGGGGCAAAAATATCAATATGTAAAGGGCTAAACACACCTTATCAAGTTCATCCATATAGCAGTCAACAAAGTCTCGTGGATCTCCAGGGACTCTGGTCTTCTTGTGCTCCGACAACAAATCTTTTGCAAGTTTCTGACAAGTCTAGAAACAAAAAATGAGCATTCATCATTTGAGTTTATTTTCTATACACAGAGTGTTTTCATTTGATTTTCTTAGTCTCATGTTAGGCTTTTTTTCACAATTGTCCTTACAATAACTCCTTAGGGCTAATTCACATACCTCAACATTCTTAAAGGCCTTGTTGAAGGGCAGTGGCAGGCCACGGATCATGGGAAAGGAGTCATACAGCTGTAAAAACAAAAATGGAGTAGATATATTAGTTGATTTGTATCAAATACTGGGCATGAATTGCTTAGAAATGGTAAATGAACTTGAGCTTGTACAGCGCTTTTCTAGTGTTCTGACTGCTCAAAGCACTTTTACATCGCAGGTCACACCTACCCTTTCACACACTGATGGTAGAGGCTGCTTTTGTATGTGTATATGTTTTGGACCCCCTCTCGGTTTGCCGGGCAAACCAACAGGTGTTGCAGTAATCGAAGTGGGCAAGGGAACTGGTTCAGATATAACTGATTCTACGCGACTTAAAGAGACTCTGATTTTTTCTAATAAGCTCCACAATCGGAAACAAAGTAAAACTAGGATAAATAGAGATGTTTTTGAAAATGGAGGGAGGTTACACTGAAGCATCTGCGACATGGCCATCCGTGTGTGCATCAACTCTAGGGAGGAGGGGGCGGGGAGAAAGCTCTCTACAATGTCTTTAATTTGAACTGCAGTACCCATTTTAAACGCTAGGTGTCTGAGTTACATATTGCTGCTTTGAGTAAGAAAAAAGTGATTTAGAAAATCTTTACAACTACAATTTAACTCACCATAGCCCATGGTCCATTGGCAATCTTGGCATTCTCAGTGAAGCAGCCAACAATCACTTTGATGAAATCGTCTTCATACTCGAAGCGTGTACCAAACAGAACCTGGCAGATGATGTTGGAGGCTGCGTTATGAAACATGAGTTGGGGACTGAAGGCTTTGCCTGTAAAAGATAAAACATAGACAAAAGTTTTGCCAAGCACTGGTTAAGCATACAACAGATTTTAGTCATGGCCTTAACCTAACAGGACAAACGCACATAGTTAGCAGTGGTCAGTAGTGGCCAGGGGAAAGAAATGAAACATAGTAGAGGCCTCTTTGTGAGGTTATTCATAAATTCCTGACACATTTATGCAATTGTTGTATCACAAATCAAAGTTTCGATTTCATCCTGGTTTGCCAGTGTGGTATGTAAACTTTGTGAGTTTTCTGTGAACATGGTGAATTGTGTGGACCCATAGATGACATACCAATGCTGGTTTCCATTTGCTTTGTGACGTACTGTATCTCTCCATAGATTCTGTCTTCCATTGAATTCTTCCCCATACCAAAGTTTCTCAGAGTCATCAGAGCAAAGCGACGATGCTCCTTCCAGCTGGGGCCGTAATCTGCCAGAATCACTCCTACAATAGTCGTAGTGACACAATGAGTGAAGAGTATCAGCTTACAGGTCAAAATATCACAATTGCAATGTGATTCCTACTTTCCATTTCGAAAGCTCATCTACTGTGTAATCATTCACTTTCTGAAGAACTTCAATGGAGTTTCTTAATTATTGAATGTCAGGGAGAAATAGCTTTTTTTCAATATCTGGATGAAGCTCTTTATGGTGCTTGTCTCTCATCAAACTGATAATCTTATTAACACTTCAATATTCAGTGCATGGTGAAGCAGGGCTGCCAGGTCCACTCCCTCCTTTTTATCTTGGCACCAAACCATTAGAATCTGCAACTTTTTTGAGCTAGTGTGCAGCATATCTTCTTCTCTCTGATTTTTTTGTATTGCCCAGCACCTACGTGACATGCGAATAAATAGCCCATTTTTCTTCATCGTGTTTAAAGTCGCAGTGACCAGAAACATGGACTCCAAAGTCTTATTAGGATGACTAAGGATTTATATTGGGAGATTATGAGTTTCTATCTGTTCTTGTACTTGACCAGAACAAAACAAAAGATATAATGGACACAAACTGTCCTTAATTTTGACCCCAGGAGCTTGTTTCTCTCCTTTAAAAGTGTTGGTAAAAAAATGTTTTAACTGCACCTTTTCTTAGATTATCTATACAGGTAACCTTCCCATCCTAATGTATTCAAAGACAAACATTTATCACATGTATTTCAAATGACTGATAATAAAAAATAAAAAATCTATGTATTAATACATGTTCCCTACTCAATGACATATCAGGTCTGCTTTACCTTTCCTCTTGGTAGTTTCATTGACTAACAGATCTTGGGGTCGTCCAGCAAAATCATTGGCTTTGCTCACCATAGCTGCCCTCATGGCCTCCATCCCATTGATGACCACAGCTGGTTTGAAACCCAAGTACAGACTGTAGACATTGCCATAAGACTTCCTCAGCTGGGAGAGAACAAGATAACACAGTTAGTGTTTGAAATATGTATGCATGTGACAAACTTTGGATGGATATTTGTCTTTAAAGGGCAATTCACTGAAATCAAAGCAGAGAACTACTTTGCCTGCCTCGTCCATTTAAGGCTTTATTTTCGCTATATGGCCAAAACAGATACAGCAAAGCAGATGCTTTTGTCGATAAATCTGATTAGAGAAGATAACTATCAGTTTGACAGAGCTTTACTAAAAAACAAACTAACAAAATAATTGATTCCATTGCACATATTATTAATATATGTTGTTATGGCCACAGTCTGTGTGTTTAACTTTCCTTGTGGAGCGTATGTGTGTGTGTGTGTGCGTGTGTGTGTGTGTGTGTGTGTGTGTGTGTGTGTGTGTGTGTGTGTGTGTGTGTGTGTGTGTGCGTGCGTGTGTGCGTGTGTGTGTGTGTAAGTTGCCACGTTGTGAGGTTCGTTCTCTAGGGTTGGTGCTGATGCCATTGATTGATTGATTGATTGATCAACCTATGCTGTGCAGCCACAAAGCCTGATCGTAGAGCAGCTGCTAAGACAGATCAACCAATCAGAGGAGAGCACCCGTCAACTTGGCCTTAAGAAAACCTGCCGGTGCCATCATTCAGCTGATGCTCAAGACTGAGATCGCCTCGCTTTGTGCCTGGTCTTAAATTTACTGTATATAAAACGGTTGCTGAACTTTGTTGGAGGCACTCGTCTTGACCAGATCGGGCCAGGTATTAGTTAGATTTTAGAGGTGCACATTCACACACACTTGTTTATTCTTTTTGTTTAGAGACACTAAATTAGGAGTGCCGTTTTGTTGGTTTTATATCTGGTTTGTCAGAATAGGAATTTAGGTTTATTTCTATTTCTTATTATTAACAAGGCAGTTAGTTATTCAAAGCTCTAGTTTAGAGTCTTCTTCCTGTTTTCTCTATTTGTTGATTTAAACAGCACTCATTGGCCCTTTCATTTTGCCTCAGTCTTGTTGCGGTTGCACTATTTCACTTAGGCTATTTGTTTATAAATGACTTTGCCAAAAAACAACAGGTTCTTAATGTTCCTTCCCTTTTCCCCTACGAGCTCGTAGGGTCGTAACAATGTTTAAATGACGCAGCTGGCCTGCAAATGTCTAAACACCTCCCCTGAAGGGAGCAGCTCCAGAAATGTTTGAGGGTTAACAGATGTGAGTGAAGATAATGTATATGGGAGGATATATGTGGCATGTAGTCATGCAGGTAGTTTTGTTTATGATTGCAAAATTGTAACAGTCCCTCCAGGTCTTGACTTTTGTGGAGCAGGTGTGGTGCTCAAGGTTTTTTTTTTTTCAATAACCGACAGCTACATCTCGTTCCACAGCCCTCATGTTGATAGCTTGGGTTCAAAAGTTTTTATCCTTATCCTGACTTGTCCTCTGGTACACAGTTTCTTTAAAGGGAGGTTGCCGTTCACTCAAAACAAACCCCTTTCACCCACACTACAGATTGACGTCTCCCAAATCTCTCCATTATTTGCTCAATAAGACCTTCGACTGAGCCATTGTTAATGGAGGCATGTTGGAAAACGCCCAAAGTAAAAGGCCTGCATCACTGATACTGGATACAGTCCAAGATCACAGGCAGTGAACTCTATACAGAGCATGTTATGTAAGCACATGAACACAGTGGTAGCAGTGTTGTGAGTAACCCTTGTCCTCAGATGCACATTAGACCTTGCAAAGACTTTAGTGGCTTTTGACAAATGTTTTTATTTTAAGCTTACAGCTGATTGGTTCCATTCGTAGTCTTAAAGGAACGCACATTTGCATTTAACGGACCCTAAATCTCCCTCTACTGCAGCTGTTGTGTCCTCATTTACTACTTTGCTGTTTTCATTTGTTACAGATTTAATGTCACTATTGGTTCTTTAATGTTACATTGATGGCGAGGAACATACTCAATTTCCTTGTACCTGGTTCAATGACAATAAAGATAACCTGTTCAATTCAATTCTAATCTATTACAGTGTAGGTGTTGAGTGACTCTATATAGTATTTCTGCCAGATAAAGCAGAAGAATGACCACAAGCTTAGGTATTCCACATTTTCACTGCCTTAAAAGCCCTTTAAATAGTAGAAACAGCTATGCAATAACACTTGCAGACATTGGACGTGCAGCTTCAGCAACTTCAGAATTTTACTCACCCTCTCAAAGTCCTTCAGGGGGTTCTCTAAACTTATGTGCAAAATGTTTCCCAATATGGGCAGGATAGGGGGTCCTGGAGGAAAGTTCTTGGGTCTCCTGGATTTCAGTTGAAGGATGAAGAAGACAACGCAGATCCATAGTAGAATGATTGTGGCAAACATGGTGAATGGATTGGACTGAACTCAAGAGGCAAACTCAGGGACTTGCTTTAAAAGAGTAGCTCAGCCCTAAGCCCTGCCTCCTCTGGTGGTGTACTTTGCTTCCCTGGATTGGGGGTAAAGGGGAAAATCAAACAGGAAGGGGTCACACCCTTTCAGAGGCACACGCTTTGACATGTTGTTGCCTCATATACTCAATCTTTACATTTGCTGAATCATTTCCCTTATCACAGAGCTAATACTTTACTTAGTTAACCCTACGAATGTCCAAAAAGTTTAGTGGAGAATAGCCTATATCAAATTGGATTTTGAGCATGCAAGGTCTGTATTGCATATTTTCAACACTGCTCTATAGCGGTGGTCAAAATTGCATTAGCACCAAACAAATTAAATGATTAGATTTCTCACATTGTCAAATATTTAAAAAATAAAATGAAAGAAAATGACTGATGATTAGGGGAAAAAAGGTTGTGAAAGGCAGGATTGAATAGACTGTGCCGACAAGCAGGGTATGGTGGCTCGGAAGTGCAAAGCAAAATTACAAAGTGTGAAACACTTTTCCGAAATTTGAGACAAATTTACATTTTGAAAAACATTTTTACATTTTATAAAACAAAATTACAAAACCAAAACACTTTTACCAAGGACAAAACAAACAAAATGACCCCTCACTCAATCACTTCCGGGTCACTGCCTGCATTTAATTTGGTACATTGAGTGCGTTCGGATTGTCCCTCCTATCTCCTTTCACTATCCTTTTTACCTTAACCCCGGAAGCGTTTAAGTGGCGGCCAAGAGCCGTTCAAATTCTCTAAAAGCTAAGGAAAGGTGGGTCAGTGCTTCCTTTATAACCTCCTTTAGCATAGGAAACACTGGACCATCCTTTACGAAAGGAGATGAGATAATGCCGCCCCACAATTCCTTGCGGCCGCAACATTTAAAGCGACTCGCTCATCCGACCGTTCACGAAAATTAACGATCTGTTGGAGGACAAATGTGGAGACAATCTGCATTTGGTTTATATATTGATTTGACTTATAATTTGTTACGGCCTTTGTATTTATTTTATTTCTTTCTTTTTATTTTGTGTGTGTGAAGAAGGTGAACATTGCTTTTCTACATTCTTGTATCATGTTTAGTGGAGATGCTTTGCTGTTATTTGATGTTGATTCAGACCAGAAATTGTAATATAAAATATTGTTAATAAAAAAAGAAGAGGGACGCAGATCATGGAAGTTACCACTGCAATAATATGCCTTGAACAACTTTCAACAATCTTAAACCCAGAGGTGAACTATGAACGTTATGCTGATGTTGTAAAACGATCAAAGTGAAGTATCCTGGTAGCCTTTATTCCTTTTATTTTAATTCCAACCTCGTGGTTATTAGGATTATTTCACCGGTAAGAAGGCAGAGGGGAACGTTTTTAGATGAGCTTTTAGTAGTCCATTTTCTGAAAATTGTAGTTTCACTACGGCAGACCGCATTATTACGTCGCCGAGTGAAAATGCGGTCGGATTGTCAAAACAACGCGATCGCCTTTCCCTAAGTCCTTTATGAATTCTCCTAACACCTTCCCTTAACCCCATGACGTTTTCCACGGGGTTAAGGTAAAGTGGATAGTGAAAGTAGATAGGAGGGACAATCCGAATGCACCCATTGAATGCACCAACGATTTGGTCAAAGGCATGAAGTCCTCAACTTGCCCCCTTGATGTGGTTCCTACAAGGCTCCTAAAGGAGACCATGCCTACTATTGGTCCTTGTGTTTTATCTATTGTGAACAGCTCACTAACCTCTGGCTCTGTCCCTGTCTATTTTAAAACTGCTTTGATTGAACCCCTTCTGAAAAAAACCAACTCTGATCCAACCACTCTGGAAAACTACAGGCCGATTTCAAAGCTCCCTTTCTTAGCCAAGATCCTTGAAAAAATTGTATCCAATCAACTTCAAGCTCATTTAACAAACAATGATTTAATTGAAAACTCCAGTCTGGCTTCCGATCTCTTCACAGCACTGAGACAGCTCTTCTTAAAGTCTGTAATGACCTTCTTTTGGCTGAAGATGTTGGTGACTGCTCCATACTGGTTCTTCTAGACCTGAGCGCTGCGTTTGATACGGTGGATCACAATATACTTATTGACAGACTGGAAAAATGGGCAGGTATCAGTGATATGGCCTTAAACTGGTTCAGGTCTTACCTCCATAAAAGATGTTTTTCAGTGTCAATGGCTGGGTCAGTGTCGTCAACAGCAGAGTTGGTACATGGGGTCCCCCAGGGCTCAGTTCTAGGTCCAACACTATTTTCAATTTACATGCTCCCTCTTGGTAGCATCATCCATAAATATAATGTTAATTTTCACTGTTATGCCGATGACACACAACTGTACCTCCCGATTACACCTGGTGACCATTCAAATATAACTACTCTCCTCAAGTGCCTTTCAGAAATAAAATCATGGATGTCAGACAACTTTTTACAACTCAATGACACAAAAACTGAAGTGTTAGTCATCGGTCCCCCATCAAAAAGACAGCAAATTACTAAACACTTAGGAGAACTAGCTCATCATGTGAAGCCTTCAGCCAGAAACCTTGGGGTTGTTTTTGACCAGGACTTGTGTTTTGAGCCTCAAGTGAAGAAAGTTGTACAGTCCTGTTTTTACCAGCTCAGAAATATAGCCAAGGTCAAATCACTCATGTCGCAAAAAGATCTGGAGAAACTTATCCATGCCTTCATCTCCTCCCGCCTTGATTATTGTAATTCATTATACACCTGTCTCAGTAAAAAATCCATCCACCGTCTTCAAACTATCCAAAACGCAGCAGCCCGGCTTTTAACAAGAACAAACAAATGTGCCCACATCACTCCAATTTTAGCATCCCTTCACTGGCTCCCTGTTGATTTTAGAATTGATTTTAAGATTCTTTTAATCACTTTTAAGGCACAACATGGGCTGGCCCCTTCTTATATTTCTGAGCTTTTAACCCCTTATGAACCAGGACGCAGTCTGAGATCCTCTGGCAGAGCCCTACTGGCTGTTCCAAGGTCCAGGCTAAAAACTAAAGGGGACAGAGCCTTTGCTATCAGAGCACCCGGACTTTGGAACAGCCTGCCAGAGGAGATCAGACTTGCAGAGTCAGTCCCTTGTTTTACATCTCTACTTAAGACATTCCTTTACAAAATTGCTTTTACTCTGTGATTTTATTTTTGTTTTTATTCTATTAGTCTGATTTTATTGTCTCTTTGCTTTTATTGTCTGTTGTAAAGCACTTTGTTACTTGTATTGAAAAGTGCTATACAAATAAAGTATTATTATTATTATTATTGCCTTTCCGTCAAGATTCTGTCGTTTGTAAATTTGTTTGGGGACTGGTTAAAGTGTTCTGCCGCTTGTAAATTTGTTTTGTCCTTGGTAAAGTTGTTTTGGTTTTGTAATTTTGTTTTATAAAATGTAAAAATGTTTTTGAAAATGTAAATTTGTCTCAAATTTTGTAAAAGTGTTTTAAACTTTTTAATTTTGCTTTGTACTTCCCAGCCACCGTAGCAGGGCGGAACTAAAGTCGCACTTCGAGAATTAAGACGAGCGACTATCAGAGTGACACAAGACGGTAATCGGTAGGAGCAGGGATATATTTAGTAGCCTTGCTTGGTAAGTTGCAGAGAAACAGAATGTGTTCAATATATAGTCAATAAATCAGAAACGGCAGTATGCTCGGTGGTGCATCCGGATGTGTTGCTTTTAGAGCATGTTACAATGTGTGGTTAGTGTCATCTGTGCTTGCTAATGCTAATAAAGCTAAAGCTACCCGGGGTTGCAGGACACACAACACCAGACAACAGCTTCAGCTAGAGCATTGCAGTCTATGATCTGAACAACGAAAATAGCAAGCTGAAAAGGCTGACTGTTGTACTTTCGATTGGCTGCTCATTTATGTAATTGGTTAGCCGAGTTAGTCCTATGGTTGACAAAGCTAACCATCAGCGGCTATCGCTATTATCGTCATTTAGATAACCGTGTGTGAGCCAGCGAGGCCAATGCTAACGAAACGCTTTGGACTATTGTGTTCAGCTCGTATTAAACTCAGTCTACACGTCATTATAACTCAGCTAAATCATTCTTTAATTTTTTTCTGAGCTGTCTTGTCGGAAAAAAAATACTTAAAAGTTGCCTAGAATGTGAAATACGTGCAGTAATTCAAGCTTACCACAAGAGGGCGCCAACACATTAACCATAAAATTCAACGAGTCATTTCCAACTTTAAATACAGCATATGCTCCATACATTGTCAAATAACACCACAACTTGGCTCGTTTAACTTAAAGCCATGGTGCCATATTCATGACTCTTCAGTTCAATGATATTTGTGAAATGTAACGAGTCTTTATTAAAGTACACACGTCTTCAGGTGCCCTTGTTGAAAACTGAAATGTTGCATTTAAACAGATTCAATAATTCTTCAGGGCTTCTGTGGGAAAAAGAAACATCATTTTTTTAATGGTTGATACTAGGGATTTAACGATTCACTCAACTCAAGATACGATTCACGATACTGGGTTAGCGATACGATTCTCTCATGATTTATTTTACAGTACAAGACTGTAGACAAATTATGATTCCTTTACGGGCTGCAAACCCGCTTGTCAGTGTGGTTTGGCCTTTTAATGTTTTGTTTTCTCTCAACAAGGGGAGGTGATTGGAGCTTCTCATTAAATGCTGCATCATGTTGGTCGTGCTATTGGTGTAGTTCCCTGTCTTCTTGCAATATTTGCACAGTTTTTGTCTTGTCTGTTATCTTCTCACCTCTTTAATTTTCTGTCTTGGGGAAGTCAAAATGCTTCCACACCTCCGATTTAAAAGACGATGGTGCGTCCTTAATTTCAAAATCTTGCTCTACAGCTGCCAACCGCCTCTGCTCTACAGCTGCTGACGTTCACGATATTATTGCGATTCATTTTTCAGAGTACCGACGTGAATCTTGACACCTTTGAATTGATTTTTTACGACTTTACGATTAATGTTTACATCCCTTGTTAATACAATACAGAGCTTCTACTGGGAGTAGCACATGCATGTTTAAACTTTTATCAGCTGCTTTCTTTCAACAAATGCATTATTGAATTGTTTCCTCATGTGGTATTGGTCACTTATTCTCAAAGGTATCTTATAGCTTCTTCCTGAAGTCAATAGCAGTTTTAGGGTATGCTCAGGGGGCACAGGCAAAGTGTATATGGATTCAATTGATTTTTTTCTTTGCTGGAGGTCATTAAAAAACTACAAAATTAACAGAATCCTTAACTCCTTTCTTCCCTGAAGAAAACCTCTGCTGTAACTTCTTCTACTAGTCTTTATGAACCAAGCAGATATAGACCCAACAGAGTCTCATGTTTAGTAAAATAAACAAGTGTACATTTTGGAGTAATTCTCATGGAGTACAGTTTGAGTGTGTCCTGTGTTTGTTTGTCTGAAGGTCAGTTGTAATGGCAGAGGGCGGGACACCAGGTGTCGATCTCAGCAGGAAGTTTGTGTCAGAAACTGAGCTTGACGAGAAGAGAAAGAAGAGACAGGAGGAATGGGAGAAAGTCCGGAAACCCGAGGACCCTGAAGGTAAGAAGATGTCAAAAAGGATCTAAAGCACACCACAACCCTTAAATACTTACCGCTTCCTACATCAATATATCTGTGTATGTACTCCTCAGAGGCCCCAGAGGAGAAGTACGACCCGCGCTCCCTCTTTGAGCGACTGCAGGAGCAAAAAGACAAGAAACAAGATGAATATGAGGAGCAGTTCAAATTCAGTGGGTCTTTGTTTTCTACTTGTTTTTGCCATCAGAACTTTGTCATCTAGATTTAGATAAGCTTTTTCCTCTTTTCCATAAGTGTATCGCATGTTTCAAGACAAAGAGATTTTGCCTCATCAATATTTTGTCCCACCCCCAGTTCAGACCACAAGTCATGTTTTTGTGATTATACTTTTATAGCTGCGTCCCTTATCAGTGTTAAATTAGTGTAACCTGTTGTGGAGTAGTTTTACCAACTGAAATAAAATAAGGGAGAAAATGTCCTTAGTTGTAGTCTTTAAAACAAGCATACTGAGGCCGAAGCGTTTTTTTTTTTGTTCTGAGTGCTATCGTCTGTTTTCATTTGTTTTTTAATGAGTAGAGAGCGTTCGTAGCAGCAGGCAGCCGTCTGGAGAAAACGTGCAGCGCCCAGCGTCTTTTTTCCAACTGCTCCGCTTTTGTCGAGTGGCTGCTCTGAGCGCTCAGGTTGAAAATCTTTTAACTTGTCAGAAAGGCTCTGTTGACGAAATCCGCTCTTTTCCCAATGTATGATATTCCTGATATTCCCTGTATTTTAGCCTCCTACGGATCGTATCGTGTACCCACATCCTCTGTGCTCCGTGTCTGATCGGGAAATAAAGGATCTAAAATAAAAAACATACAGTAAAAAGTGACAGAGCAGTGCCTGGTCATACAGAGGCCGTTGTCAACAGACTGTTGTCATAGAGACAGATGGGACATGGAGAGCTTTTCTTCTCAGTGCACAAACGCTTCATGCAAGCCCTCCTGAGCACTTTTTTGCTCGGAAAAAACACAAAGGTGGACACGGCCTGAGTGACACGTGCTATATGGTTTGTCTCAGGCACAGCGTTTTCTGTTTTGGATGAGCTCATGCTTTTGTCCAGAGGGGGCGCCAAATGGACACAAACCGACAGTTCTTCACCGAAGCTTTAATGAATGGATTACTGCAAATTTCCATTCACGCTGGTCCTTCTAATACTACACCTCATCAACAGTAGTGACAGAGTAAATCTGTCGCTGATGATTTTGCTTCTGTTAATAAGGTTTCTTTTTCTACAATGCAAATCTGTCTACTGCAATTACTTTATTTACAATATCTTCATACTTTGAACAGAATCATTGGAAGAAATTGACAGTGCTGGAAGGCAACATGAACAAGTTTTAATGTGTGAAAGCATGAAGGTCTGTTTGATTTTATATAAGGTCCCTTTTCTGTGAAGAATTTTTTTTTTATTATTTTTTCTGGGGAAAAAATGCAATCACTTTACTGCCATGTGTTGAGAGCATGTTTGTTTCCATGGTAACAGGGAACATGGTGAGAGGCTTGGACGAGGATGAGTCCAGCTTCCTGGACGAGGTCTCCCGGCAACAGTGTTTGGTGGAGAAGCAACGCAGGGATGAAGAGAAGCAGGAACTGTTAGAGTACAGAATATCCTTTTTCATCGTGTGTTTGTTTATGAAAAGAATTTGAGAAGCACTCAGAGGCAGTTGAAGCAAAGCAGAAATACAGAGTTTGTCTGTGGCGCAGGAGGAAGATGTACGTAGAAGATCGTGTGTTTGCCCGCCATCTGTGCCATTGATGTTTGTGTGTGAGAATGAGTATATGAATAACTGTACGGCCCCAGCCATCAGTGCATGAATGTGTGATGTGTGAATGGGTGGCTTCGAGTGGTCAGATGATTTAATAGACCTGATATAAGTCGGGTCCAGTTGTTTGTTATTTATCCCCTGAGAACTGGAGGGGACTAATGTTTGAATTGACATGTTTGTTTTTCGAAACACACCTTGCTGTGTGGAAACCAAAATACTCTCCGCCAAAATACTCTCCGCCCACTCTGAACATCCAGAGTCTTTCATACTAACATGGACAAAGCAACATCATTGTGAGTGTTTGTGTTGTGGTGCAGCACCTCTTCTGTTGTCTGCTTAGAAAATGTGACCTTTTCTTCGAGACACTGAGAGACACTGACTACTGTCTTTGCAGTCTTAGAGCTATGAGCTATACAACAAATGAGTTAAGTTTTGTCGACGTTGCTACCTGAGGATAATGTTTCTGGAAGAACAGGGTTACATAAATCAGGGTAAAGCTTCATAGAGCTGGGCGATAAGGTTACAATTCAAATGTCAGATTTTTTCACGCCAAACTCGAGTACCGATTTTAACCAATCTTTTTTTTCCTTATGAAATAAAGAAATATTATAAATCTAAACTAAAAACATTTTTTTCTTTTATTTGATCAATTACATTTAAGAAAAGCAAACTGATCTCTCTCTTTGATGGATAATAACGTAAGCTGAATTAGTCTTTAGGGATTAAAGTTCAAGCTGTAAACTTGTCTTTAGAAGTGCACTATGCAGTTTCAGGTTTACAGCAAAAGTACAGACGAGGCAGAGCGACTTCAGCAAAAGACTTGTGCTGGATGGCACACACTGTGGGCCTCCCAGCCACTCTGTAGGAAGCAAACGAGGGGGGAGGATGTGAACTACGGGAGCCCAAGGGGAGCAACAGAGTGCGAAAGAGAACATCCTGATTTTTCCAAAAATACAATTTATAGATTTAATTGATTTAACACCCGGCTCTTCTTCATTTCACCTGGTGTCACATGTAATCTGGTCTGGACTAGTCCGTTAGAGACCATTCATCCAGGAGCAGTTAGCACTGTGCAACTGTTCATGTAATATTTTCAATAAACGATCCACATCCCTCTTTTAAACTAATTCTAATTTCACAGGAAAATCCTAACAGAAAATATCCAGGACCATTTTATTTATTATAGATACTGTGTTAGGATTAAGGACATGGTGTTGGAGTTAATACTTCACCTCACCTTTTTATGTTAAAGCTAGGGTAGGTAAATTTCGGAAACTAGCATGATTTTGAAAGTAGCATTCTCTCCGTGCTCTGTCTTCACCCACCCCCACCCCTCTGTGCTCCCTCAAAAGCCACGCCCCTCACTTACATGCACTAGCGCCATTGGTCCAGAAGCGGATTTCAGCTCATGCTTTGAGTGTGGACTCGAGCATGCATGGGGTAGAGAACGAGCAGGGAGACAGGGAGGCATGATTGGTTCATAAAAATGGAACCGAGTGCAGACATTGGTCGAAGTTTTCACGTGCTTACAACTGCTACAGATGAAGGATTTTCTTTGTTTCTTTTTCAGAGCACATGAATTATTAATGTCTGTCAGGACCTAAAGACAGTTTCAACCAAAATCTCAAAAAGTGTATCTGGAAGAAATTACCTACCCTACCTTTAAGTGTCTTCCTAAGACAAACAGTGATGCATGTTGCAAAGCTGCTCTATAGTCAGGCTCCTGCTGTTGCTGCATAACATACATTACACACACAGTGTCACACCTTGTTGTCATCCTTATGTATGACACAAGCACTAACTAGTTATTTGAACTTTAAGCAGTAGAGGATTCTCTTTGTTTCAATGGTTTTAATTATATTTAACAATATCTTTGATTTACCAGGGATCTGTTTTTCTTCTTCTAGCCCAATAGTTCTTTAAAATGTTTCATTCATTGTTGTCATTTTGGAAACTCAACATTTTTCATCGTGATTAATAAGACATAAAGATGTGAAGGTGTTAACGTGTGCAGACACATCTTTGCATCTTGAGTTGTTGTTGTTTTTGTGTGCATTTTTTTTATTTAACCAGGTAATTAACCCATTGAGACCCTCTTTCACAAGGGTGACCTGGCCAAGAGGGCAGCAGCACACGTCATAATAAATATGACATGATTAAGAAACAGTTTACAAACAATAAGTAAGGAGTAATCAACAACAAGCATGGCCTCCTTTATGAGGATTGTTTCTTGGTCTCTCATTAGTTACAGATATTAAGATTTGTGGGGCTTTAAATTAAACCAGGACTTAAAAAACATCCAGTAACAATGAGTTAGCCAATCTTTTTTTAAATGAATAAAAAGAAAAGAAAGTTGTTTATATAAAACTGTATATATGGAGGATGGGGGAATTTGTGTATGATACTACACTCTACGTTGAAGCATAAGCCTTTTATTTCATAAATGATTGACTCATTCTATGATGTAATACAATTATTAGACTATGAGGAGAAACATATTTGCCTGCTCCATAATGTAATAACAGACCCAAAATGATTCAACTTGTTACATTTTGGTCAAAAACTTCTAACGTTTTGAGCTCAACATTTTATTACTTTATCGACCAGTTATTACATTTCAGGTTTTATGACATTTTTATAACTTTTCGGGTCGTTGTTACATTTCGGGCTCTTACAGGCCCAAATCTGATTTGAAAAGATAAGACTGTCACTGTCACTTGTGCTCTTCACATTAGCCCTGTTCAGACTGTCGTTTCAAGCCGCGATATTTACGCCCCTGTGACGTATCGCCTTCAATCTGAATGTCGCAGAGGCGTAATGGGGTGACAAAGTGGTCCCTCCTCTGTGCCGTCTTCAGAGGTAGTAACTGAGGCGTTACAGAGGCGAGACGGGATCAGAGGAGGAGTGTAGCGCAGTGTGTGCGTGCATGTCTGACTGTGAGTGTATGTGGCGCTCTTCGCTGTGCCGTCAATGCCATGATGAAATGTGAATTCACAGACTGACACCGATATTACGCCATCGCAGAATCTATAGGAATGTACAAAGACATGATGAGCTAAGTTATGGCAATTTTGCAGGAAAAAAAACAATCTGAAATAGTGATAGTGTTATAAAAAAAATCAAACCTGAGTCACATAGGAGCAAAAAATCAAATTCAGATTGCTTTGACCTGCAGTGTGAATGTAGCCTAAGATACAGAAAACAGATCATGAATGAATAATTGTCAGCTTTCCGTCTGTTATTATGTTGAATTGTATCTTAATTCTATTGACTGATTAATCAACACTTCTAAGGAACCCTGTATCAACATAAATAACACCTAATGAAAACCTTGCTCGTCCACAGTACACATTTGGCACACCATTAGTTTTCATGCTTTCCTCTCTGTCACCGTCTCTTGTCCTTGCAGACAGACAGGTTTCTGACAGACAGTTTTGTCTGCAGATAAAGAAGAGAATGGGTTGTCGTGGAAACTGTATCACAGGCTGGTAACTACAGCGATTATTTTAAGCAGTTGCTGTGAACACAAAGTACACACACAAGTGCAGACCTTATTATTGTAGTGAAAAACTCAGGAATCCTTTCCTCTTCTCCCACCTTATGTCCCACTTTGTGTCTGCTGACTCCTGCCCGCCTGCACTTTTGTCTTGACTCTTTGTTTCTGTTTCTCTCAGTCCATTTTCCTCTGTGTCTGTATCTCGACCCGATTTCAGGTCTCCTGAGCTACGTCCATCTTCTGACATTCTTTTAGGCTCTGCATCTGTGTCATCTCTCTCAGCCTCTCTCCCTGAGCGCTTTTCTTAGACTTACAGAACTGTGTCACTTTTTCCAGCACACTGATTGAGAGATGCAAGTGCTCCCTCTCAAAGTGAGGACATAATGTATGGACTGCTGCTGAATGTAGTAGCCTTCGGTTACAATATGCTTTATTCACCTTAACACCGTGCCTTTACAGCGCTGTAGTGAAGCAAGCAGCCACTGAGAGCCGCAAAGAGCCCGAGAAGAAGGCGGCACTGAAACAGTCAGGGGCTGAGCAGAGGACCAGCCTCCTGTCTCAGGCTCATTTATTAGCTGGAGCTGTCAAGAGACGCAGGTATGCATATGCATGTCCTTCAAAACTGTATTAACTCTTTGCATTGAAGCAGCAGAACAAACTGTTCACACCACACTGACATGGTATGTAAAATCATTTCACGTCAACAAGAGTTGATGTGGAAAACTTGCAGTGGCCTACACACACACACACACACACACACACAGTCCAATGTTCACTGTCTTTAACATTGAAATATGTTTGTCTTCATCTGATCAATGCACAATATTCTCCATCTGGTCAACAGTTTCTTTGTTTTTCTGCAGAGTTGTAATGAGCAGGTAGTGACGCTTTATCAGACCTCTTCTTACAGAAAATAACGCTCTGGAGAGTTACATGAAACAGTAACGTGCTTTAGTTAATTTCTTGAGGTTCACTTCCAAGTTATTTTCAGGTCAACTTGAAATGACATCTTAAGGAATTTATAACTAAGTAAAAAATGTTCCCATATGTTAAGGGCGCACTCACACTAGGCAAAGTTGCCCCGTACTGTGCTTAAGCAGGATTGTCTGCAACATTGTGTGAGTGCAGGCCAGCGGGGGGCTGGCCTGCACTCACACTTCTCCAGGACTAACCGGGCCTGAGCACAGTTACCTCTTGTAGCCTACATGACATCGCAATAAAACACATGCATGGCTGTACGTGATCATGAAGCGTGCTTTGCTTTCAAGACAGGCGGACTCAAAAAATAAAAAAGGAACATGCAGTCAAGTCCGCATCTGCAAATCAGAGAACACAGAGATCAAGACTGTAACTTGGAAGGCTGTCCACATTTGTGCCCATGCTTGTGCTCATGCATGGACTGTACTGTGCCAAAGCACACCTCTTTCAAGCATGCCACGGCGAAGGAAGTGTATCGTGCTTGAGCACGGATCGGAGCACTCAAACTAGTCTAACGAAGTGGACTTGGAGGGTGAAGCATGCTTGGGCTCGGTACGGATTGCCTAGTGAGAGTGCACCCTAAGACTGAACTTCAGTGCTTCAGACAGGTCATAAACTTCAACAGTCAATAGAAATGTGTGACAGTCTTCTGTGGAGCTGAGGCAAAGTGGGGAACTTGGTAATGATTCAGAGGGTTTGTAACCCCAGTTGACCCCGATCTCATTACACTCTGACATTTTAACCATTGTTGATATTTAAACCTTGATTGGAGCTTTAAATCTTCAAAAATCTCTGCTCTCTCTCTCCAGCTCCTCCCAGTCATCAGACAGCAGTAAGAAACGGAAGGTGGGAATCACAACAACAACAACAACAGGCAATGGAGACAGACACAAAGGTGGGCTGCAGCCTGAAAGATGGAGTATCTGTCTGTCTGAAGTTGACAGAAGTTCATTTGTTGACCCCTTTAACAGTGGCTGGAATAACTACATTAACGCAAATTCAACCAGAATAACAAAACGCAAACTCAAATATGTACGCACATTTTCTAGAACATTTCAGGTCAGACCGTCCCTGAAATCTTCTCAGCGGGAGTCTTTTCTTGTCAGACGGGAGGGGGCGGGGCATCACAGAATGCAGGAAATTGCTTAAAAAGCCGTCTGTGGCTCAGTTGGTTTAGTCTGTCATCTCTCAACCGGAAGGTCGGGGGTTCAATACCCAGCTCCTGCAGCCACATGTCCAATGTGTCCTTGGGCAAGACACTGAACCCCAAGTTGCTCTCGCTGCTTTGTCTGCGGCGTATGAATGTGTTAGAATGGGGTGGGTTACTTTACATAGCAGCCTTTGCCATCAGTGTGTGAATGTGTAGGTGTGAAACTGCGGTGTAAAAGCACTAAAGGACACAAGAAAACCATGTACAGGCTCAAGTCCATTTGACATGGTCGATGAATCAGCAGAGTCTGACGCTATGATAACAGTTTTGGCATTTATATTCATGAGTCGTGGAGGCTGGCAGGAAGTGTTCCAGGAAAAACAGGCTTATGGGTAAAGTTGTAATCATTAAACCAAAACAATGAGCTAAAAGACACTTACATACTCTTGAGAATTCTATGATGTTGTGGTCAATTTTCAGGGGGACTTAATTAACAGACTACCTTTGTGGCAAATTTGCATTCATGACATTTTACAAGAACATTTTGTAAAGACACATGATGTGTGCATGTAGAAGCTCTGAATCTGATTGTGTGTTTGCTGTTCAGAACAGGAGGATGGAGCAGGAGAAGGAGCAGGGAGGGCTGAAGATAAACAAACAGTCCCCGGCCCGACAGCGAAGACACCCTCAGCTCCAGCCGACTCTGGTCAAGGCACGCTACACCTGCCGTCAGCAGCTGTGTGCGTTGGCGTTTTACCAGGACTCTGGGTGTATTCCGGCAGCAGCGACTCTGACAGCAGCTCAGACAGCGAAGGTAGCGTGGACACAGTCTTGTTGCCGTACCCCCGGCACAGCAGAGCCTACAGATAAACACACAACTGCATCCACACACAAACACACTCACACATACAACTTCAGGTTTGTTCTGCAAGCCCTGAGAATTGGATGGCAAGCTGTCAGAAAAGGTAACCTCACATCAGATATGCACACACACACACACACACACACACACACACACACACACACACACGCACGCACTGTTGGAAAGGTCAAAGACACAAACACATATCGACAATGTGTTCCTGCAAGTTAGTCATACACTGGCACCACACATACCTTGGCAAACAATTTCAGTATTCCTGATGTTTTCACAGCTGTGAGTTGAACTGTTGCTCTTTGTCATCAGACAGACATCGCTCCCTAAATATAATCCTTCAAATGTCAGCAGTATACTGTAGGATCTTTTGAAACTCTATTCTGAACTTAATCTGTGTATCTTTTTGATATTTTTGCAATTGTGGCACTCAACCCTTCCTTCCCTCAATCAAATCTCACGCAGTTTAAGCCGAGCAGCACAATCCCGCACTGCCAATCCCGACGACCACCCGCCCCCCCCACACCCCCCTCCCAACCCAAGCCACAGTGACTGCGAGCTGTGTTGTTGGCTGAGGAAACAGTGATTGACAGCTGTGGAGCAAGGAAAAGAGACTGCTTTAGAGTGTGTCATACGACTCACCTTTTAGCTGTGAGCAGCAGAGGAGAGGAGAGGGAGCTGGGGCTGGACACGCCTCTGTCTAGCTTTCGGTAAAAGTCAAAGTTCTTCTTGTTTGTAAAAAGCAGATTTTATTTGTGTGATGTAATGTATTCTCTCATCAGTAATTTAACTCAAAATGACATCATGCTGGGAAGATGCCTGACTCTTTGCTTCCAGTAAGGTGTTGAAGTTTTGTTTTGATGTTCAAATCTGAGAAGAGAATAATAAAGAGTTTTGCCTTGTAGTTTGTGTATTTTCTCACTGTGTGTTTGTGTACGTGTGTGTAGTCCTCCAGTAAGTCCCAATCATGTGTGGAGTTTGAATGTGAATAATGAATAATAATCAACGAAGAGTGATTATTGTTCTTTTCAGTTTGTTTCATTGACAGACTTTGGAAGCCCACGATGTTGGAGGCTGCCATATTGAAAATACTCCACCTAACTTTGAAACAGGCAAAGAGGTAGATCTGAGGCGGGCCTTAATCCACCTGGCACACGTCTACAAGTCACTGACCTCTCTGTGAACTCAGCCTGGCCCCTTAACATGTCTTATTAATACTTAATATACACTTAATATAATCAGAAGTTTATAACGAGTTACTAACCAGTGTGTACCAATAAAGAAAAGAGCTATTGATACCAAATTCAATTTTTGTACTGTGAACATGTTTATTTTAGTTTATTAAGGACATTTTCACACGAGGTTGTCACTTGGTTTCATTTGAAGGGTTCCAGGCCTTAAAATGATCCTAAAAGGCAGGGTTGGCCATTTTTAAAAACTAGCATGATTTTGAAAGTAGCATTCCCTAAGTGCTCTGTCTACACCCACCTCCTCCCCTCCCCTCTGTGCTCCCTCAAAAGCCACACCCCTCACGTAATTGCACGAGCGCCGTTGCTCCAGAAGCGAACCTCAGTTAGCTTGCATTGTGTAGAAGCTACATCGTCTCATGACTCATTCAGTGGTAAGTAAACACTAAACTTTATCATAATACATGTAAAAAAAAAAACTTGACTATTTTACTACTCACAATGGCCAACCTCAAACTCACAGTATAAACTCTGTCATCGGTGCCGTGCTTTGAATGTGGGCTAGTGCACGCAAGGGAAGAGAACGAGCAGGGAGACATGATGGTTAATCAAACTGGTACCTTGTGGCACACATTGGTCTAAGTTTTTACATGCTTACAACTGCTACAGACAGGACCAGCCTCCTGTCTCAGGCTCATTTATTAGCTGGAGCTGTCAGGGGACGCAGGTATGCATATGCATGTCTTTCAAAACTGTATTAACTCTTTGCATTGAAGCAGCAGAACAAACTGTTCACACCACACTGACATGGTATGTAAAATCAATTCATAAGGGTTGACGTGGAAAACTTGTAAGCAAGCAGTGGCCTACACACACACAGTCCAATGTTCACTGTCTTTAACATAAGAGAAATGTGTTTGTCTTAAGCTGATCAATGCTCCACAATATTCTCCATCTGGTCGACAGCTTTCTTTGTTTTTCTGCAGAGTTGTAATGAGCAGGTAGTGACGCTTTATCAGACCTCTTCTTACAGAAAATAACGCTCAGGAGAGATACATGAAACAGTAACGTGCTTTAGTTAAATTGTTGAAGTTCACTTCCAAGTTATTCCCAGGTCAACTTGAAATGAAATCTCAAGGAATTTCTAACTTAGTAAAAAATGTTCACATATGTTAAGGGCGCACTCACATTAGGCAAAGTTGCCCAATACATCACAACGGCCAACCACAAACTCGCAGTATAAACTCATTGGTGCTTTGAGTTCGGGCCAGTGCGTGCAAGGGTAGAGAACGAGCAGGGAGGCATGATTGGTTCATCAAACTGGTACCTCCTTGCAGACATTGGTCGAAGTTTTTACAGGCTTACAACTGCTACAGATGACAGATTTTCTTCATTCCTTTTTCAGGGCACTTTTTTCAGAGTTATTAATTTCTGTCAGGACCTAAAGACAATTTCAACCCAAATCTTAAAAAGTGTATCTGGAGGAAATGACCAACCCTGCATTTAAAAGAAGTCTAGTATTTTAATAGCAACCTTGTCCTCACCTTTAAGGAAAAACATTTCTGATGCATCCCCCCTGCCACCGTGTCCTTGTTCTCAAACTCTGCCTGCTCATACCAGGACAATAACATGACAGAATTAGAATTGCAATGCCATGTGTATTTAACCATGCTATCAGTCCTTTGAAGCTGTTCTTGGGTTCCTAGTGCCTTGAGCTAAATGCTAACATCAAGATGTTGATGTGTAAATAATGACAATGACTGAGAATTAGTACGTTTTCATGTTATTTACAATGTCTTTTAGTGGTGTTGGCATGCCTAAAATTTAAGAGCTATTCGAGTTTCATTAATTTTCTTGTGAATATTGGACACATTAAATGAACAAAAATCTATTAATAGTCTCAATAGTAAATAACATATTCCTTCTACAGTTTGGGCAAATAGAGGTTGACAGCACCATCATCTTATGGATGGGTGTCTCTGGAAAACAAACCCAGTTGAGCCCAGTTGACCTAATGAGCTGAGGTGCAAAATGAAATATTTCAAGTCTATATTGAAAGTTGTTTGCACAGGTTTGAAAGACAGAGACAGAGGATTAAGTCTGCGCTTTTTAAAAATCCTGAACATATTTGTATCCTTCTTTAACATCCAGGTGGCCATTCGGCTGTGGGTATAAAGATCTGAGAAGAACCTGCTGACCCAGACCTACATGAGCCATGAAATGAATGTGTTAAATTAGACGAGTGTGAAGTTGAACTAACACGGCTAATTGGATTCTGGGAAGTGTATTCAGTCCTCATTAAAATCTTGGCAGGAGAAATGTGCATCTATAGCTGAGCTCAGTTGGCTGACTGTGATTGAAAACAGGATAGATGCTTTGGTGAGGTGAAATCAAAAGGTACAGAAGTCCCTGAGTGTCAGTAAGGAGTCAGTCGAAGGTTTTTATTTGTCTTTAGGGGACAAAGTGCCTATCAGAATGGGTTACTGACAGTATGGGAGTGATTTAAAGCCTTTTAAAAGTGATGACAAGTCATCAGATTATCTTATGTTTATGGTAAGTAAAAAGCATTTCTGTTTTTCTGTGACAGTTCACTGACATCATGAAGGGGGCCAATGTTTAACTAACAGATCAAGAGATGTAAAAAGAGTGACCATGAAAAGAATAATGCTCCCAACATGCAAATCAAAAATAAATGCAGGGTTTAAGTTTTGAGGTATACCAACTTTATGATTCATTCAAATTAAATCAGGTAATCAAGATAGTTTCTTAGTTTCATCTTTTAGTAGTAATTTGGTTTTTGGTTGTTTTCTGTCTGACTGGTCACATATCAATCAATCAGTCATACTTCACATGCTGCCACCACGACCCGATTTTAGATTAGCAGAAGAAAATGGAAGACATGGCACGCATCTATCCATTATATACTGAATAAATGTAGTGCTGGGTAACACTTAAAGAAGAGGCCAGTTCTGCCCTGTGTTGACACTGATGGGACGATGCTTCCTTCAGCTTGTTTATGTCACTCAAAGGCTCAAACATGTTTCATCATTTTTGCTTTGCCTGAAACCCCTCCTCTCTGACCGTTAACCCTGCACCAAGAGGGGGAAGAGCCCCGCCCACTTAGGGATGCTGTTTGTAGAAGCATAATGGTGCAGTGTCATCACGAGAGTACAATTAAAGGAGAACCAACAGACTTTCCAAGACTTTTTTGGGGTCTAAAATGAAATCTAATCATCTTTAGGCTGTATATAAGAATTGAGATCAGTCCTATGAACAGCTGCACTCGGTCAGAACACTAAGGGAGTGGTGGGGGAGGTGAGGGACAGCCGCGGTATGACTAAAGACAAGTTCTGTTTTGTCCTGGTAGACTGGTGCTTAAGTGCAACATATTGAACATTTACTCTGAAAGTTGCCTTTCATACCTTCAAAGACCAACTAGAAACTTGATCCGTGTGAATGTGGTTAAAGTTTAGAGATTACATCTAAAACCTTTTTGTTATCTGCACATGCACGTATCTTAATAAATCCTCAAACAAAGCTAAACTGTTATTTGAATGTGCCTAGTTTCTAGCTTGCAGCTAGTCTGTTTAAACATGATTTTTCAATACTTGGACTACAAATGAAAAACAAATCATTTCCATGCCTTCAGATTCTCTATTTATAAACCCACCTGTTCCACTCAGCTTATGAACTCAGTTATATCCTGTTACCCCGGGCAAACATCGCGTTCATGTCTCATCTAATTTAAATAGTGATTCATTGTGTTTTGTCTTTTGTTAGTGTTATTCGTTCTGCCCCGATGTAAAGCATCCTTGGGTCCTTTAAAGCCATCAAAATGATGTATTATTATAAACAGATATCTGCTGATAGAGGTCAGTGGTGTAATAATCGTCTATTCACCGAGGCTGACGACGAGTGACATTTCCTTCAGTTTATTAACCTGAGTGTGGACAGAGACACAACTTTATCAAATCAATAGCAATACATTAAGTACAAAGATGCACAGTAATACACATAAGAATAGTTAAAGAACACAGTTCAGCACTGCATAAAAAGTACATTAAAAACATGTCCGAACATTGGCTTTTCAGAACATAAACAGCATCATATAAATATACATTTCAGATAAATGTGTATCAGAAACTCCTCTTCTACGTGATTCCACGTTTAAAAACTCCACCATCCTTCTCAGACACTATCTGTGCCACGTGACTCTGCAGCCCCCTCAGATAGAATCTCTTTAAAATATTTACAAAATCTGACAAATATGTCGTCGCAGGGAAAACAAGTCATGCCTTTGTGATCATTAGCATCAGTTTGTAAACAGTAAGTACATATTGGCAACATGCAGGATAGACCATAGTCAATAATAGTCAAAGGATTTGCAGCTGGGATCAACTTCTGTAACCCTGAACGGGATAAGCGGCATAGATAATGGAAGGATGAATGAATGGATTTGCAATATCTAGCAAAGGCCTCTTATTTAACAGCCAAATGAGTTCACACAGTATCCAACATGTATCTTGTGTTAGTGCTACGGTTGCCACTACATCCTCATCCTCATCTGATTCTGTCCTCTTGAACCAAAGAAGCTAAGTGGAACATAAAGAGCTCCCTCTTGGACTACTGGTCTTTTAAACGACATAGTTAAAAAACCTCCCCACTGACGACGGAGCAGGGGCGGAGACAAAGTACACTAGTCAGGCTCAATCTGTGAGTTCACCACACGAGGAGCACGAAAGCAAACAGCCATCATCTGATCCGCTACCTGAAAAGGATCTGTATGACAACAAAGGGGCATTCAACCACTGATAAAGTTCTGCTTAGTGAGGGGACTTCACACCAAAGACTTGTATGTACCACGTGGTATCAATCACAAGACATGCAAAAGCAATACAAGTACACCCTCATAAACCAGAATTTTTTTAATGTATCTAAAAAAAAGGCCATATTTACCTGCATATTTATACAATTCATTTGACAACACCTGCCATCACTTTAGATATAAATCATTTGAAACACAATACCTTCATAGACCTGTATGCTCAATACAAGAAACACACATTATCTAACCAGTAATGACTTGGCAAATTTAATGGCAGGGATGTCTTCAATTCAATGAGTCTTGTGTCTACAACATATTGTTGTTCACGGCTAGTTTGCTCACTTTTTTGTATAGTTTGCTGTCAAAGAGAAGAATCGTTAATTTGATCAAAAGCACAGCGACTGGGCTCTCTTCTTCTTCTTCTTCTGGGCGTCTCACTCCGATGCTGTGTTTCTGGGAGGTAGATTTCGCTGTTTAAAATACTGTGTGACCTGCTGAGGCAGCTCGGCCAGGACTGACTTGGCGAGGGTCTCCTTGGGTGCCTGAGAGAAAAAGAGAGCAAGAGAGAGAATTAACTCCTACAGAAATAAAGACAATGGTCCTCATTCACAAAATGTTCCTAAAACCCACACACGCAGTTTTCAAGAAGATCCTGATAATCACAAAAGTTTTCTAATCAAGGATTTATTCTCAGCTAAGAAGAACGTCTATGGAAATCGAGAGCATTCGTACGCACATTTTAATGCTGATATGCAGGGCAAAATGATTGTGTATTGTGTTTTTCTTGATGTTGCCCTTTTTTAAAATCATTAAATAACATATTAAATAACCATTTCCTAGAGCCTTCTTTAGAACAAGTTTAAAATCAAGGAAAATAGTGGTGAATGAGCTCTCGCATCATGTTGCCAACTACATCAGAGTTGGATGTTCAGCTCACTGTCATGAACTCATTCGTTGTTTAGAAAAGTTGGTTATGGTTTGTTTATGACACAGACTTAACAAATCAAATCAAATAAATAAATGCAGGAAAGTTCGCAAAAGCCTAGCACCTGACAACAGAGACAGAAATATCAATAGCTTGTTTAAGTACTGCCTCCAAAGTTTCTCCTTCTTGATTTTAGGGGTTAGCCATATACTCCAATCTTCGATGATTCGTTCTAAAGAGCCTCAGTCGACCGCCAATCTCGCTTACAAACACGGCTTCTGACGCAAGGATCATTCCATTCCAGCCATATGGGGATGCTCAATATCTAATTTTACACTGATTTGTCTCTTCCAGCCTTTTTTCTACATTGAAACAAATGTTCCTATATTGACATAGTATTCAATCAATGATGTTTAAAAAAGAACTAAGGGCCAATTGACTAAAAATGGATTGCGCCGGCTAATAGCACCATGAATTGTGCAGAAATAGCGTCTGCAGTTTGCCCCGTTTGAATACCCCATCCACAAAAGAACTTGCACTTAAGATATACTGGTGCTAGCATGCCCACAAAGTAGTCCTGGCTACCGTGTGTTTCTCTTCTTTTGCATCTAAATGTGGAGAAAAAGGCGTCTGGACCAGTGGCGGTTCTAGACCACTTTTACTAAGGGGGCCAGGCTGGGGCCAGTTGTTTTGTCAGAGGGGCACATTCAACCCAGGACAAATAGACAAAGATGACGTTGAGGCTGACGGGGTAAATGTGTTTACCGACGAGGTTTCCGAGTATAATTTACATTTACATGTTTTTATCACAGCAGCACATACAGCAACAGTACGGCAGCTTTCAGTAGCAATTCCCACTTTCTTATGTTGCGGTCTTTGAAATAACATCCTGTGTTTCCACGGCAACCATAAACATGTTGCGTCTGTCATGGCGGCCGCCACGACAAGACACGTCCCATTACAACTATAAAATTACGGATTTCTTCATAATTTGAATTTGTTCTTAATTCTGAATAAACATAACTTATTGAGAACCCTCAGTTTTTCCAACCAGTTTATACCTTCACTATTCTGGCTTCCAGTAAAGGTAAGGATGGAGTTCAGGATAGTTGTTCTTCTCTTATAATTTCTTCCCTTAATGTTTCTTTTGTGTCTTTTTTAAGCCCTTTCTATTCAAGGCTTTGAACTGAGTAATAGAACTTACGTTTTTCTTACTTGTACCGTTCTGCACATGGTGCATGTTTCTTTGCTTCAAACATGTAACTTTGAAGATGGTGTATAATAAAAACGTTGATTACTTGGGACTATCTTATAACCACGTCGTAGAGATAATAGTTTGTAACTAGCGTTAGCCTGCCAACACAGCATATTATTTTAGGACACTCTCATTATTTTGTTTCCTTTCAGTCACAGCCTCATTTCTCCCTCTGCCCCTCTATAATGTCTGTTGCTGTCTCGTACGCTCACAACAACAAACTGGAATGAAGCCAGCAAGCACTGTCTGTTCCTCCTACTACAAAGGAAGTCAGCTCGCCCACCACCAGCCCACTCACACAAACTCACACAATATAAAAATACAAAAGTGACATAAAACATCTCCCATGCACACAATGTGCCAATAATTCGCTCCCACTAATTAGCACATGTGCTCACCTGCTGCATACTTCTAGTATTACTTTTTTTTTTACACGAGTAGTACGTGCACTTATTAGTACAGCACATAACACGTTTCTCAGTGTCTCTGCCATTTCTGAGATAAGCAGGCAGCTCTCCTCATTTAGCAAACCCTGTATTTGTGTTGTGTAGTGTGTGCCACAATCTAGTAGCAACAGGCTGCCATTTGGTAACACAGAAACACTCAGACGGCATGGCATACTGTTGGGTAAAGACTGTACGGCAGAGCTAAGAAGGAGTCCACGTTACACTGCAGATCAAAACAGCGAGCTGAGGCATTAAGTGAAATATTGGCAAATGGTGACTATGATGTTTCAAACTTCCCGAGAACCCGTTAGGTTGTTATGATAACTTTCTTATGTGAAGACATTATTGTGCATATTATCTTAAATAATCATGTATTAATAAAGTTCCCCTGAGGAACCTGCACGTATGTAAGCAAACCATTTACTAAAGCACTTCACTGAAATACACATTTTTGACACAAGATTTGAGTATTTCTTCAAACTGCTCAAGTCACCAAACAGTTTAATCTGCACATTTTCCCAATAGAATTTTTTCCGAGTGGATTGAAAAACATTTTCTTAAAAGCAAAAGTAATTTTTTGAAGTACGTGTCCATAAGCTTGGGGGCTCTACATGAAAAGTGTTCCATTGTTGGGTTATGTCCATAGACTGTAAATATTAATGAATGAAGCATGAGTGATGTCTCTCATCTGTTTATAAAATCAAAGCGGATGCTTTAAAAAAAATTCACCCTGTACAGTGTGTGCCCATGAGTACAATAACTAATCAGACCTATTTCGTTTTTTGTACCACGCTGTAACGTGTTAATTTCTGCTGTTAAACGAGCATTTTTGAGTGTGGTGTGTATGTGACTCCCGGTGCTTCTGCAGCCAGCCTCAAGCGAACCCTCGACGTGCTGCAGGATTTTGCACTTGAGCATTTCAACAGCGGAGGTTGCTACTTGGTTATGTCACATCATAGATTTGTCTTTGCTCTGTTGTCAGAACTCGCTCTAATAGATATGACTTTGGTTGTTACTATTTTTGTCTTTTTTTCCTATTCAAGGCATTTCCAATGTTTTTTTACCTCACACCAGAAAAGAGTGTTACTGCCATTGAAACACATTTTAGCAAAAAATAACCATCAAACTGCAAAAGAATCTCAGAATGATCCAAACAGCGACTATGACACAAATTTAAGATCTGAGTACCAATTTAAGTTAAAGAGCAGCATCAGACTGGACTTTTTAAATCTGTTTGTGTAGGTCTTTTGTGCATTTTTGCACTTTTAATGTTGCAGTCCACTTTAACCATTTAGTCCCCGCTTTTCTCTCTCTCTCTTTTTCGCGAGTATTCGGGCCTCCACCTTGTCTTCATTGCTTAATAGCCTGACACCAATACTTACATTGCGGAAATCCCGGAAAGGAACAAACTGCACAATGTCCCGAACAGCCTCCTCTCCTGTGTTGGACCTCAACACGCTGGCGTCGCCATCCAAGAACTCCATGGCGGCAAAGTCAGCATTGCCCACCCCGATGATGATGATGGACATGGGTAGCTTAGAAGCCTGTACGATGGCGTCACGCGTCTCGTCCATATCGCTGATGACGCCATCTGTTATAATCAGGAGAGTGAAGTACTGCTGCAAAGCGGAGAAGGGATTGTGGAAGGAAATTGATGTAGGGAGAAGAAAAGAGAAAGAGGATACACATTAAAGATAACATTTTCATAAAATGTCACTGGTAAAACTTAAATCTCTCCAAAAGTTACTGTAAATAAAAGAAGCAATAAAAGGAGCAATCATGATGATTGTGCTGTCAATAATTGTCAGGAGAGTGACACAATGTTTGGGAGGTGTAAAGGACTGATAGGGGAAAAACAGAGCCAAGGGAGAATTGAAGTAAAATATAATAAAGAAAGTGTCAGGAATGACAGTGAAGAGGAGACAGGAAATGAGTCCAGAAGAAAACCGAGAGATAAACAAAACAGTAATCGAGGGAGGAAAATAGAAACCAGAATGAAAGCTTTTCTGCACTACGGCAGGTTGGGCTCCATTCATATGACTGAGCACGCCATCTGTTCCTGTAGAAAAACGATGGAAGTAAAAAAAAAAATAATAATCCAGAGAAAAACAGGATGAAGAGATAAAAAAGAATGGGACAACAGTGTACACTTTGCACTAAATGAGGCTGGAAAGGAACCAAGATGTGGCTTTAGACTGCAATATGCTGATACA